>JAHZND010004579.1:0-45815 GCA_027744115.1 Acrocyrtus sp. NNG-2020 | reverse complement strand
GCCTTTTCACCTAAAAGAGTGATTTTTGGTTTTTATAGAAAAAATGGGTAGTAGTAATGTAGGTTAAGCTGCGTTACAAGGGCACTTTTTTGTAAAAAGAAGGTTATGCATGCTGTCCTGATTTCTTCAGTTTTATAAAACAATTTTCAATCATACCACCACACCACCGCATTCAAGAGCCTTCTCATAGGGCAGACCACTTCATGTAAATTGCCCATTCAACTTTGAAACGTGTAAAAATGTACTAAAGCCACTGAAAAGTATTATACCAGCTTCCTCACAGAAAGTGGAGGTGAGAACCTCTTTTTCTTAACAGGTGAGTATGTACAGGTGCTGCAAGTACCTACGCTGGTAGGTAGCAGGTAGACAATGATTAGGTACATTGTTGAGCGTTTGTTGTTTTTTAATTCTTTTTTCTCCCTTCTACTTGTAATGAAAAAAAAATCTACGAAAAAGGGAGGCTCGACTTTGTATTAAATACCGCTGATTTTTACTCATATTTTTTCGAAATGAGAATACCTACTTTAAAGGAAAGGATAGAGGGAAGGCATATTTCTTCCTAAGGTTGCCGTTCATCATACACTACGCGTTTTAAACTTTAGCCAATAATGCAATTTTACTTATTTTAACCTTGTCTAAGAAAGGATGATAGTGATGGGGAAGAACATCATCAGCGTATGTGTTCTACGTGCAAATTCTACATAGCATTAAGCACCACACTGACTGACTGACTTACTAACTTTACACATATTTGCTGATCATGATGACGGCGCTGAAAGATGGATTATATCACTTGCGACTAGAAAAGTATTAAAAATGTGTGTTGAAACAACTACAAAGTTGCATACATAGATTTCAGCAGAGAATGGTAGCCCTAACACACCTGTTAATCTTTTCAAAATCCCCATTCTACGTGGAGGAGAGGGAAATAAAAGAGTTCTCTTTTACAATTTCATCTAATTGATACTGGAAATTGGGGAAATTTACGTTTTTTGCCCTAACACACCTGTTAATCTTTTCAAAATCCCCATTCTACGTGGAGGAGAGGGAAATAAAAGAGTTCTCTTTTACAATTTCATCTAATTGATACTGGAAATTGGGGAAATTTGCGTTTTTTATATACCAATTTTGCTCAAAATTGCTCGCAATCAAGCTCAGTAGTTGAGTAGGCATTGCTCAATAAGAAGATGTATATTTTTCAGTGAGAAATTTCAATTTTACTACAGTCTCAAATGAAAGGCTGGAAGGGTTTGAGAAGACGAGTAAGAAAACTGAAGCTGTTCAAGTAAGTGTGGAATTTGAACTTGGGAGCTGTAGTAAAATATTTAGCAGTGCAATAAAACGTTAAAAATCTTAAAGTCTGTGACTTTTACTGTGAATGTGCAATTAATTGTGGCTGTGTTTCTTTTATTAAAAAAAACATTGTCAAGGACGATGCGCTGCGCTACTGCATACTCACATATTACATTCCTTTGCGTATGCACAAATAAAAGCACGCGGTAGCTTGGAAAGCCAAAAAAAGGATCCGAGAGTTTTGCAATTTTTACTATTTTCATGAAGCATGAGGGGATTGCTAAGGTTAGTTAGAGAATTTAAGAAGAGGTAAATTAAGAAATGTTCAAAAGTCGTCGCTTAATATTTGAAGATCTTCTGTGACTTATCATACTTCAAATTATCTTATCGGCAGTGACGTTAGCAAATGCAACCATTTTCGTTTCTAGTTTGCAAAAAAAATGAATGAAAAATTTGGACAAGTTTGGGCTTTCGCAAAAGTGCCGATTCCAGCATAAAATTTTCATATTTATCAGCAATGACCTTTCAGCTCCCATTATAAGAGAATTTTGTGGGATTTATTTATCCCTAATGTTACCAACTAATGAACAAAAAAAAGCTAGAGAATTACGACCATGTAAGCTGCATGAAATTGGAGTGCTAAAATGATATCAATTGTGGCTACAACGTGAAGCGCATGTGGAAATTGCGGAATAATTTGTCAAAAAAGTATATTGCATTGTGTTCGCTTTGTAGCACCAAGGTAAAGCGGTGTGCATGCATGCAACACTCCAAAACTGAGATAACTACATTGACCCGAAATCAATTTTGCATTAGCGTAAAAGCAGGACTCTAACAGGATTATGTAGTTAGTCAGGTTTACTCACTAGCACTCTTGTGATGCTGACTGATCTCCTGACTGAAATGTTGGCAAATCATGAGAGAGCACATGGAAGAGTGGCTCAGCGATCATGATATCACCTGATGCTCATTTTCATAATGCCTACCAAACACTAGGACGCTGGCAGCGTTGTTCTAGTCAGCACAGACACCCGTACTACGTAGTATAAGTCAGGGAAGGACAGAATGCTAAACTCCACTCTCACTAACAAGTTGTGGTAAATTGATATGGCTCTACTTAAAGCATTTTATATCCACTCTCTGGAATAATAATTTTTTTTGGAAATAATGACAGAGCACATGGCAGCAGTTTAGCACTTTCTCAATTAGAGTCGAGCATGTGGTCAAGTAAAGAGGAGATGACCACTGATGAGAGTTTGGTCAGATTTATCTTGTTCATGCATTTGGCATTTACCCTTTTATAAATTTCTCTAAGCAGGATAGAATGGGAGTATGTGGGAATGAAAATTGGCCATGAGAACGCTGCACTGCTCACTCTGCTCCATTTGCGCTTGATTTTCCATTTATTGGCAACGCTGGACATGCACTTTATTCATGTCGGGATCATGAACTGCACGCTTTTACTCCCTTATCACTCTTGTTTCTAGCTCCTCTTGTTTCATTATTTCTCCAGTATTGGTGTCTTCTTGCTATAGGGAAAGATAAGCACGACGTGCTCTGTTCCGTGCGGAAAAAATTAAGAAAATATACATATTGGGTGACAGTTTGGGAAACGGATTCAGTTGAAAAGTGCTCGCAAGCCTAATATGTTTGGCTTGTTTTCCAGGTGGCTTTCGAACGGACAAACTGCTACCACCGTGACAGGAGATAGTGCATCAACAAATAGTAACCAAAATAGTACACAAATTTCTAGAACTAGTGAGTCGGCGATAACTGGAAGTGTTCCTTGTGCAAATAACTCAAGTCCCTCTCAAGAGTTTAGTGTAGACGAAGAAAATTGTACGACTGGTGCTGAGGTGGAGAGTAGAGAGGGCGAAATTAGCAGTGATATTGTAATCCCATCCATAGCTTTAGAGAGTAGAGGAGAACCGCCACAAAGTGTTTGTGAGGACAGCGCCGACATGGCTGATGACAGCAACCGCCACGAAGGTACTTACAAAATTGACTCTGTCCCAGAATCCTCAAATCCTAATTCACTAATAAACTTGTTCCAGCAGTTTCTCCTCACACCCCTTGTTAGTCTCTGTAGCGGTAGTAGTTGGTGGAGCTTCTTAGTTTTCTGCATTTCCGTAGTTTGCTGCTATTACTCGGTGATCATGTCAGCGAGAAATAAAAAGAGTAGGAGGAAAAGCAGTCGAATCAATTCTAGTCAAAATATAATAGATGGTGAAACGGTTGCTAGAAGAGTAGTGGGGTTTGCGACCGGAAGTCATTGTGATGCTGGTAATTGGAAGACACACACATTTAAATTATTTCCTTTTTAGTAGTTTCCATGCAGCGCAGTACGAGAAATAGTTTTTTGTATGTAATCCTCGATAAATTTGTGCATGATTATATATGTGTGTGCGATTAATATTATTTTGTGGAGTAAATTATTTATAGAAATTTATTCTTTTATTAACAAGAATTTTATTAATGGTAGACTAAAAAGTATTAAAATTGTAACTATTTTTGTTTTTTTTTCTACTAATGAAGCTGAAGTGAAGAAGGGTGATGGAGAGCGTGTAAATTTTGTTGTTGGAGATGAAGGAGACTCGGCCAATGAGGATAACGGAGACATGGTGATGGTGGGAGGTCAGTCGGAGCGCCGCGATAGTTCCGCTTCCCAGTCTAGTGATACCCTCCAAGACTTTGTCAGCCCTATCAATGGAAGGACCATGGATAGTATGATGGGAATGATGGAGAGGAGAAAAAGACTCAGGTATAGTGGTTCCATAATTTTATGATTTTTGATTGAAAGTTGTAGCTGTAGATTAGACTGCACAACCCAAATTGCGAAACCATAACGACCTAATCAATCCTTCTCACATTTTACCTCGTCAGCAGCTTTACCCCATTTTGATCTCGTTCTCACATGCATGTATCTGCATAATTTTCTGTCTAGTTTGCGATGCTAACTGCTAAAAAACATTCTCTCACGCCTTCTTATCACTCATTTTTCCTCAAGACTTCAGCAAATTGCGCAATCACCGTTTATAATAGGTGCACGTGTGGTATGATAAAAAAAGTGTTCGACGGGTACTTCCATGAGAATTTTCTTCAGCGAAGGAAACGAAGAAACTCGTTTAAATTATTAAATTCTTCAGAGAAGGAATTTCCGGTAGCGCAGCAAATGAAAACTGTGAACTGATCAAGTCCTGTTTCACAATGCCCCTAAAACTATCACGCTTAACCTTATTCAATACGTATGCTGGCAAGTTTTATAGCTAATTTTTCATAATTTTCGCATTCAATAAAAATGACAGTGGAATGGTGTAACAGTACTGAAATGGATGTAAAAGCTATCCAGTTCGCAACCTTGACATTTAACGAGCTCAATCAGTCGTCGGCTTGCTTGTTACTGGTTGCGTAAATCATATGGTCCAATGTAGATCTTGCTGGATTTGTCACTGTAAGCTATATATTATGTAAGTTAGGTCCTAAAAAATGGAAACGACTTGCGAAAAAACTCGTTTTATCATTTCTCAATGAATACTAAATTGATCTAAATAGTATCATCCAAAAACTTTCTCAATCAGTGCAGTAATTGGCAGATGCTAATTTACTTTCGCATTTATCAACGCGGATGCGCAGAGCTCTTATCCGAAAAATATAAGTTGATGCAATAAGTCATAAGTACTATGATAGAGATGACGGCAAGAGTGAAAAGATGGTTTCATAACTGAAAAACGAATGAAAATGTTTCAGCGTGAATGATGCAAACTTGGGGTAATTTGGCGTAATTGCACTCTAAAATTTCCGGATCGCTCAATTGACTACTTCATTTACGCTCTCGGAAAACACTTGACGTTTGTCATTGACGGGTGGCTGTAATTGCATAAAAAAGGGCAAAATGAGCCCACGTTCTCATGAGGCAAATAATTGCCCATCAAATTTTCCTTGAAGCCTTATCCATGGGAATATATTTTTTTTTTAACTTTTAGCTCATTTACAATTCGCGAAATTATTCAATGTAAAACTGTTTATTTTTTTAGTATGTGTTATACGGTTAGGATACAATTTCCCCCAAAAAATTTCACCCTCTTCTCCCACAATTCAATGTAACTTAAGAAATTCAATGACCTGACCATCTCTCCAGTCAGCACAGTCAGGAGTAACCTCACATTTATACGGCAACCTAAGAAGCAGTAGAAATGCATTAGAGCCCATTTTTTACACTTACAACAACGTATGAGGTACTTTTACAATCATTATAATCAATCTTGATAAATCACTGAAATGAATTATGCACATCCAGTCCTGTTTTGAAAATAAAAAAAGGGTAGATGGAATACAGGTTTCCTTCTCATTTCTACCTATCTCCCTTCACGCACGCACATTTATTACCTTTTTTACACGAGTCTGCCACTGAAGATGACCAAATTGACCAATGTCCAGGTGTATAAAAGTCTGGCATTTCCCTTTTTTCCATGATTGTTGTATACGTCACCGTCACTCACTAAAAAGCTACCTTACCAAGCAAACCTAGAGCTAGAGCTTCATCAGCATGCAATGCAGGGGCCGGAATACATCATGCAATGATGATAAGTTCTCAACTCTTGATAATTTTTTTTTCTTACCTGTTCCATGAGATCCTCCTTCAGTGTTCAGTGTTCAGTCTGGCTCAGTTCATTGTCAGAATACCTGTCTCTAGTAAAACCTGGCCACCTTGATTTTGGCTTTGGCTCCTACAATTTAGTTTTCTTTTTTTACCTACCGACCCATATCATCATATCACTCATTTATTATTGCATTGTACAGGACCTGATTGCTGATAAAAAGAATTGTGAGAGGAGTTATAGTTATGGTAAGTGTGCACATGTTCACCGAGATTATTTCTATGTGTGTATTTCAGGCGTGAGGGAGTTTGTGGATAAGTGGCTAAAAAAATCGCACTCGGCATTAGTACTTTTTAATGGCATTTAGTGTGCTGTTTACCTAAATGGAATAACTTTTTTGTGGGCATTTTTGTGTAAAATAGTCTATAAATTTTGAAAATAGTAGTTAAATAGTTAGTAGGACTTTGTTACTAGTGAAAAAATGGATATGGTTAGTTAGTTGTGATGTGGTGCAATTTTTAAAAATACAGCTAAGAAAAAAATAACTGTACAAAAACTAAAAAAAGAAGAATGGCAGATAATGTAGAGAAGTCCCCTGGAATTGAGGGCAGTACTCATTTGGGTGATGGGGATTGTAGTGTTGCCCAGCAACAAGTTCATAATCATCCGTTGGTATATTCAATTGGTCAGCAACAACCGTTACAGGGCACGATGAGGTATTGTATGTTTGCTTATCAGTATGTTCGAGTGGGCTGGAAAGATTGACACTCCTTTTTTCTACACGCATGTAATTAAAATGGTACTTGTATAATCATCGGTCATCAGTCATGGTATGAGTGAGATATTATTAGCAGTATATAAATACACGAAACTGAAAGTATGATAAGAAAAAAGCTGAACAAAGGCTATCATTTGTTGGAGGCGATAGTAAATGATGAGCTTTGCACAGATGGTGAGGACGAGAAGGTTGGTTGTTGTTAGTAGGTGGTTGGTTGTGGCTGTAATTTTACGAATGTTTTATAGTATGAATGATTTTTGTGGAATGGGAATGCCTGGTGGAGACTGCTCGTCTCTACTGCTTTGATATTCATCTTTGTGAAGTTGGGAGATAAGAGAAAATGGAAATTTGCATAAATTTTGATAAGAGTGTTGCAATCAGCTGATGTAGACGGGTATAGTGCCTTGTAAATTTACTAGCTTTTTAGTGGTGTTGGATACTCATTAATCATTGCAATGGATTTTAGTCAATTTTGGAGGTATTACATTGGTGGAAAATGTAAGTGAAGTTAATTAATGTTGCAGGCCGAGCATGTCATATGGAACGATGCTGCGGGACAGCAGGTTTGTAGACTCGCGAGAGCTGATTTTTGCAACGACGGAGGAGTTGGTGAAGAAACTTGGAGGGAAGAAGAACATAAACAAGGTAAGTGAACTGATAGTAACTGGCTACTGGCTGTAAGTTAGTTAATGATTTTTGCTGACTTTACACAGGTGTTAAATTTTATTTCAGGTTCTGATTGCTAATAATGGTATCGCTGCAGTGAAATGTATGCGTTCCATTCGACGCTGGGCGTATGAAGTGTTCCGGAATGAGCGCGCCATTCGATTCGTCGTAATGGTTACCCCAGAAGACCTGAAAGCAAACGCTGAGTACATCAAGATGGCAGATCATTACGTGCCAGTACCTGGAGGTGCCAATAATAACAACTACGCCAACTGCGAGCTTATCCTTTGCGCAGAGTCTGGCTGTATAAATTACTGCAAGCGCCCTGGCGCTGTACTCGACGCTGGAGCACTTATTGCACGACTGGAGCTGGATGACCCTAGCAAAGTAACAACTGCTATGGTGTTCGAAGGTATGTTTCCTCCTAGTGAGCACGCAGTTCCCGTTATCGGAGACAAGCTAAACCAAGTTTATCAGTCTTGCAAGCTCACACTCGAGAATATTTTTGCTGGCTACTGCCTTCCCGACCCGTACTTCGGTCAGAAGGTAAAGGAAATTATTGAAAAATTTATGAAAGCCTTGAGGGATCCAACCTTGCCACTACTGGAACTCCAAGAAGTCATATCCTCTATTTCTGGAAGAATTCCAGCCACTGTGGAAAAGAAAATTAGAAAACTAATGACCCTCTACTCGAGCAACATTACATCCGTCCTCGCTCAGTTCCCCAGTCAGCAAATCGCCAGTGTTATTGACAGTCACGCAGCCACTCTCCAGAAGCGAGCAGATCGAGATGTGTTCTTTTTAACGACTCAAGGAATTGTCCAGCTTGTGCAACGCTACAGAAATGGAATTCGAGGAAGAATGAAGTCCTCTGTTCAGGAGTTGCTCCGAACCTACCTAAATGTGGAAACCCAGTTCCAGCACGGCCACTATGACAAGTGCGTCTCCGCTCTCAGGGAAAAGCACAAAGATGACATGCAATCCGTTACTTCTTGTATTTTCTCTCATTATCAAGTAGCCAAAAAGAATGTTGTGGTTACGATGATTATCGACCACGTGTGGGCAAATGAGCCAGGTCTTACTGATGAGCTGGCCCCTATCCTCAACGAGCTTACTGGACTCAACCGCTCCGAAAATTCCAGAGTTGCCCTCAGAGCTCGACAAGTTCTCATCGCTGCCCACCAACCAGCCTATGAATTACGTCATAATCAAATGGAGTCCATCTTCCTATCAGCAGCTGACATGTACGGGCATGACTTCCATCCCGAGAATCTTCAAAAGCTGATTATGTCGGAAACGTCCATCTTTGATGTCCTCCACGACTTTTTCTATCATCCAAACGAAGCAGTGAGAATGGCAGCATTGGAGGTGTACGTCAGACGAGCGTATACATCTTATGAACTTACTTGCCTTTTACACCAGCAACTTTTTACATCTCTTTGCATCGTCCAGTTCCAGTTCCTTTTACCATCCTCCCATCCAAATAGAATTCCACATAATCGCGTGAGTGCAACTCAGCTACCGCATGTTCCTTCCTTAGATGACGTCCAGTATACTGACCTCCTTCCTCTTCAGTTGGATGACTGCCAGAGAACAGGCATTATGGCGGCATTTACCAAAGTGGAAGAGTTTGAGAATGCCTTTGATGACCTGATGGAGCTGTTTGTATCTGACTCTAGACCTGATTCCCCAAAAGCTATGGTTGGAGGAGTAGGTGATGACGACTTATCAAAGCAGGGTCTCTCCATTTCAATAAGCAGCAGTTTCAGCGACGTCGGAATCAACATTAATGACTACGAGCTGAAGCCAGTGGAGCCCATCCACATTCTAAATGTAGCGCTTAAGATGGAACAGATCATTGAAGATAACCAGTTGAGTGAGCAGTTTGGCCAGTTTGTTGCAAAGAACAGGGAGACACTACTAGAAAAGGGTATTCGCAGAATTACTTTTGTCATTCTGTACAAGCGACAGTTTCCCAAATTTTTCACATACCGAGCAAGGGACGCTTTCGCAGAGGATAGGATCTACCGACACTTGGAACCCGCATTGGCCTTCCAGCTAGAAATAAATCGGATGCGAATGTATGACTTGGAAGCTCTTCCCACGTCCAATCAAAAGATGCACTTGTATCTTGGAAAGGGAAAAGTTCCAAAGGGGCAAGAGGTCACAGACTACCGCTTTTTCATTAGGAGCATTATCCGTCACTCCGACCTAATCACAAAGGAAGCATCTTTCGAGTACCTACAGAACGAAGGTGAACGACTTTTGCTAGAGGCTATGGACGAGCTAGAAATTGCGTTTTCCCACGCTCAGGCGAAAAAGACAGACTGCAACCACATTTTTCTTAACTTTGTCCCAACTGTCATCATGGATCCAGGCAAGATTGAGGAGAGCGTTAGAAACATGGTCCTGCGATACGGCCCACGTCTCTGGAAACTTCGTGTGCTTCAAGCAGAACTGAAGATGACTGTGAGAATGACACCAAACAGCAAAACAATGCCGATCAGGTTGTGCCTAGCGAATGAGAGTGGGTACTACCTGAATATCAACTTGTATAAAGAAGTAAATGATCCGCACACCGGTCTTATCAAGTTTGAGTCCTTTGGTACAAAACACGGTCCACTCCACGGTTTCCCAGTTTCTACGCCTTACAAGACAAAAAACTACCTACAGCAGAAGAGATTCCAAGCGCAGAGTAACGGGACGACTTATGTCTATGACTTTCCCGACATGTTCCGACAAGTCTTAGAGCGAATTTGGAAGGAGCACAAGGAGCTGAACCCTGATAAGAATGTGGAACCTCCGGCACAACCACTTCAGTACATTGAGCTGGTGCTAGATAGTCAAAACCAATTAGTGGAACAGAACCGAACCGAAGGGGAGAATGATATTGGGATGGTGGCTTGGAAAATGAGGCTTTTCACTCCCGAGTTTCCAGCTGGTCGGGATATTATCGTGATTGCAAATGACTTGACTCATCTTATTGGCTCATTCAGTGTGAGAGAAGACCTCTTATTCCTCAAGGCTTCAGAACTCTCTAGACAATTGAAAATTCCACGAATTTACCTAAGCGCTAACAGTGGAGCGAGGATTGGGCTGGCGGAAGAAATCAAACATCTTTTTAAAATATGTTGGGAGGACAATTCAGATCCCGAGAAGGGGTTTCGATACATTTACCTAACTCCTGAAGACTACTCTAAGGTAGTTAATCTAAACTCTGTAAGGGTAAAGTTGATTGAGGACGAGGGCGAGAGCAGATACAAGATCACAGGCATTATTGGAAAGGAGGATGGAATTGGTGTGGAAAATCTTAGATATGCTGGCACAATTGCTGGAGAAACGTCACAAGCTTATAAGGAAGTTATCACAATGTCGATGGTAACATGCAGGGCTATCGGAATTGGAGCATATTTGGTGCGTTTGGGACAAAGAGTAATCCAGATTGATAACTCTCATATCATTCTTACCGGATATGGAGCCCTCAACAAACTATTAGGAAGGGAAGTGTACACTTCCAACAACCAGCTTGGAGGAATCCAAATCATGTTCAATAATGGCGTCACTCACAAAACCGAGAGACACGATATGGAAGGAATCTACTCACTTTTAAGGTGGCTCTCCTACTTCCCTAGCTACAAGGGAGGTCCACTCCCCATTCTCCCTCCAACAGATCCTGTTGACAGAGAGATCCAGTTTTGCCCTGCAAAGGGACCCTATGATCCAAGATTCCTGTTGGCGGGTAGACCTCACCCGGTAAATGCTACTGAATGGGAAAGTGGATTTTTCGATCACGGAACTTTTGATGAAATTATGAAACCTTGGGCTCAAACTGTGGTTTGTGGCAGAGCTAGACTAGGGGGAATACCTGTTGGAGTGATTGCAGTTGAAACCAGAACAGTAGAGCTGAACTTACCCGCAGACCCAGCTAATTTGGATTCAGAAGCTAGGGTAAATTGGAATTATTAAATATTTTTTGAGCAAGTACTAAAAGACAAAGTACTAAAGACATTTTACTTTAGACTGTAAGTCAAGCGGGTCAGGTATGGTTCCCTGATTCTGCATACAAAACTGCTCAGGCTATCATGGACTTTAGTAAGGAAGAGCTGCCCCTCATCATTTTCGCAAACTGGAGAGGCTTTTCCGGTGGAATGAAAGGTGAGTGTTCAAAAAGGAATTCTTGATGTTTTACGGTTTTCGAAATTTTGAAAGTTTATAATGGAGAATATTTGCTTTGTAGACATGTACGAGCAAGTTATGAAGTTTGGTTCGTACATTGTGGACGCTTTGCGCGACTACAATCAGCCTATTCTCGTGTACATTCCTCCGTATGGCGAACTTCGTGGTGGAGCATGGGTAGTCATTGATCCTACAATTAATTCTAAGCATATGGAAATGTACGCTGATACAGATGCCCGAGGCGGTATTCTGGAACCAGAAGGAGTAGTTGAAATAAAGTTCCGAATGAAAGATTTGCTCAAATCCATGTACAGGTGAGTCTTTGGGATTTCAACATTTTTTTTAATTATTAGCTACCTGCATTACTATTAAGAAACTTTTAAATTTTGCCTCTTTAGAATGGATCCTGAACTTCAGAAATTACGTGCTCAACTTCAAGAATGTCAACCAGAAGAGAAAACTAAATTGGAAAATGCAATGCAGGAACGCGAGCAGTTCCTTAGACCACTCTACCAACAAATAGCTATCCACTTTGCAGATCTTCATGACACTCCAGAGAGGATGCAAGAGAAGGGAGTTATTCAGGTAAATATTGTGTTTGTTTGGGTTCTCTCTACTACTTTTTATTCATGCTATAATTGGTTTGTTTGTTTTTGTTCAGGACATTGTTCCATGGAAACATGCCCGTACTACATTATATTGGCGATTGAAGCGTCTGCTTTTGGAAGACTCTGTTATCAAGGAAATACTCAAGGTACGTCCTACCCTTAGCCACGGACAGTGTAAGGTGATGCTGCGTCGGTGGTTTGCGGAGGATGGTGGTGCTATGGACTTTTGGGAGGATAACAGGAAAGTTGTTGACTGGCTAACGAATCAATTGGACGAATCAGGCAGATCCGTTGTCCAGGAGAATATTCAAGCGCAGAGAAGAGATGCTGTAATCAACCAGGCTAATATTATCTTAAAGGTAATTACTAATTTGTATGAAATATTACTTATTTGATGGATAACTTTTCAACTGGTATTTACAATTATTTCTCTGTTAATTCGTAGGAGTATCCTGAATTTGCTATTGAGTCCGTGTTACGGCTCCTTCAGCATATGAACCCACAACAGCGATCAGAGGCCATTCGTGCCATATCGAAAATTGAAGATGAAATGCCAAAGGACAGGGGAGATTCGTGAAACCATAAAAAATAAATTAGAGTAATATTTTGAAAAATTTCCAAAACTTTATTTTCAATACAATTCATTATAGCTTTACACATTTACGCATATTTGAATAAAAAGTATCACGTCGTAATAATTATTCATTGTCAATATACATTTTATATGTACTGAAACAATCGTGTTTTAATTGTGCACTTGGTGATAAATCTTTACATAGAAGGGATTATGCTATTAAAATGTCATTTGTAATTAAAGACGAAAAATTAAAAATAATTGTAGGTTTATATAATTTAATTACAAAGATGAATGCTAAAATAATAAATGCCAAAGATTTTGAATGATTTGTGGGTGCACGTACGGTGAATACATTTTCATGAAGGAAGAGAGACGCGGTTCATCAATAGCACTTTGTTGAGCTTTGGTAGTGTCTCACTACGCCCCAGAAATGATGGCGGCAGCATTTTTGTAAAACTTGAATGCAATATGGATCTATATAGGTTGTATCAAAACAGACATTCGAGGAGCAGGGATACCTATACCACTGACGACTGGAAAAATAGTCACATAGCAGAAGTACCATATTATTGTAGGGCTGCAGCTGCAGGTCAGAGGTGGTAGGTCAGGGCTTGTAGTTTCCTTATTCAGATAGGGAAAGGGAACGGCAGGGAGACAGTCCGTGTAGACAAAAGTTAAAGTCAAATTTGTGAATTGTCTAAAAAATAATTGATTACTAATATAATATCTTAAATTTATTTTGCAAATTCTTAGTCTGTTAAAGGTAGCTACTGTGTGGTTGAGATAATCAATAATGGATAGGAATGGTATGCCTATGGCAGGTTCTAGTGGGGTTGGGGTAGCAGCTTCAGTTGAAAATGCAAGTAAGAAGGAGGGCGAAGGAGGAGGGGGAGGGGATATTGGGAGTGATGAAATTTGGGAGTTGTCAGGGGTTGAACGTATGCTAATTGACGGGCAGAATTTGGAGGATAGTGATGAAGACGAGGATAATGAGGGAGAAAATGAGTTGGGTCAAGATAACACATCTGGAAATTGTTCGTCTCGCCATAGTGGAAGTGTTCCGAGTGAAAAGGAACTCGAACAGTTGTTAAAAAGCATTAATGAGCTCCCAATTAAGTATGACTGGACAACATTTGCAATCAGGGCGGGAATGACCACGGTATTGTATCCAGGACAGATGGCGCAAATTCTAATGCAGGTTTGTACATTGTATTAGTGCTATTAATATTCCTTACGCCATTATTAAGTGTACGCGTAAGTAGTAACTGCATTCTCAGATATTTAATTTTTAATTGCAGCTCGGTTATGAGCCGTATTTTCCCAAGAACTCAGTCACACTACTTGGACGGCCATGCTTGCTCTTGCCGAGTACTGGAAGTTATTGTAAGTAAATTTAAGGAAAAGTAGAGTAATTTCATCGTATTCTTTTGGTAATTATAATTACTTACTAACTTGGTCGTTTGTATTAAATAAAGTGCGATACATCTATCTGGTGGATGGATATAGGGGAATTTTTCATGGTTTGGGCCCTCGTATAACCCAGCAGCTACTTTTCACGTTTGTCTTCGATACAACTCGCTGCTATTTGCGTAAACGTCATGTGAGGAGTGTCTTTGCCAAGGCTCACGCAGTAGATATGGCGAATCAGGCTATTACAGAACGAGATGGTGCCCAAAGTCGTCAGAATGATGACAGTGAGCAATCCGAGTTTATCAGTGGGAGATTTATTGATCACTGTAGAGATACGGCCCATGAGCTTGTTTCAAAGTTAGCTGCTGTGGTGGTTAGCTATCCAGTGCATGTCGTTGTAGTCAGGACCATTGCACAGTTTGTTGGACGTGAGCATTGCATAGGGTATGAAATTTTGAAGTTTTAATTCAATTGTAAAATATTACATGACAATGGTGGTTGCTGTTTGTTTATATACAAATTACAAGCTTCTTTTACATTTAAAATAGTAACCAAAATCTTTGATTACACAGTCAAAAGAACTAAAAGTAAACTAAATTACAAATTACAGACGCAGCATTTTGGGAGAGATTAAGGCCATATATCAGGACTTTGGCATTTTCGGATTCTATCGTGGACTAGTTCCAAAACTGATCGGTGAAGTATGCCAAAGTTTGGCTGTTGGTGCCATAACGTATTTCGTATCCAGCCAGGCTCCAACCATTGAACTAAGATCTCTATTAAATTTGTCATTTTCCGTGAGTTTTTTTTAAATAAAAACTATTTATTAAAGAATTGTTTATTTTACTCTTTATTAAAGAGTAGAGAATGAAATTACTTTTCTAGTTTTATAGCAAAATATTTATATGTTAATGTATTTATTTATTACAGGTACTAATTTCTGCATGGACTTATCAATTTTCTGTTGTATCTACCACAATGGCCGTTAATGGGAGCTGGTATGAACATGGCATTTATTTAGTTTTTTGTTGATTGGCTGTTTAATTTAAAGAATATTGGAAACACTAGATTACTAATATTAATAATATACAATTATAGTCTTAAGGCTGGTCAACCACCAATACAGCCAATCTATGAAAATTGGATCCAGTGCTGGAGGGAGCTAAAGGACCTGAATATGCTGAAGCGAGGAAGCAGTCTTATTTGTCGGTACTACACTGGCCCGACCATGCTATCAAGCGGGATGAAGGTGCCGACAGGGATGTACTTTGGCCCAAATCATCTTACATTGGAGAAAGCAATTTTGAGGTGAGATACTCGATCGTAAAGTGGTTGTACAATGCACATTGTCATTCTTGTAACTATACTAAGATGATAATTGTACTTTAGTAAACTGTCGTAAATTTTTATGTATTTAAATGTATTAATTTTATGTGGAAAAAATTTAATATTTATTAGTTATATTTTTTGGAGCTCATCTCTGCCGGAAAGTATATAGCGCACGCTTCACAGTTTCTAGTGACTTTATTTTAATTATTTTGTATCTCTTGTAATTTTTCCTACCACAGCACTCGAAAAGGAATCGAAAACAACATTAATATTCAGACCATTTTTCATAGATTTACTCTGTGTATGATTAAGCCTAAAGAGTACTTCCAGGTAAGTCGCTTCTAGAAAGCTGCAAAAATATAAAATTATAAACTATAGTTACTTTTTTTTACTTTGTTTTCGTCAGTTACTTTGTAATTTGTAACTTAGCCAGTTGTATTTTACTTTGTAAAGAAAGAATTTTAACCAAAAAAATTAAAATAATAATTATACAATTTGTAATCAAAGTTATATCATGACATGCCGGTGCTTTGATGATTTTAATTGATTGTAACAATAAAGGCCACAAGGCTTTTTCTCGTACTATGATAAACTGCAGCAGTTATATGAACACTTTATTATTGGAGGAAGGGGCAAAGTGCTAGCTTGCATGATGCTAACAAGCAGCACTTTCAGCAGCTTTGCTTTTGGTCATTGGTTGCATGCATGGAAAGGGATTGCATTGAGTAAAGCTGTTCTGCTCACTTTGCTGCTCCATTCTCAGATCTGATCATCTCTTTCGCCTTTGTCGTTCTAAACTTCTCATACTCTCCTGCTATGTATTTTGGATTGTGGAGTCCCAGCGGATTATAAGAAAGGCAAAAGTGCGAAGCGAAAAGATCAGGTAAAAATAACACAGGAGCGATGACGGCAAACTCTATTTTTTGTGTGGTTGAATATGAATGTGAGGTGGTGGATGTTTTAAAAAACGATCAGAGATCATTTTTGTACAAGTGTCTGGCGTAAATAAGGTAAAAAAAATGATTAAAATAGTGAATGTACTGGCACTTTTTCTGATATAAAAAAATATTTAGTGATTGGAGTGGTTTTGCATGGTGTGGGGCTGCTACCTTTAAAATATTGATTGTGCTGATTGTTGTTGTGTGGGTGAGCAGGAGAGAGTAAAGTTTTGACCAGAGAAAGGAAATCTTTTGAAGAAATAAGGCTGTGGGTGGATAAAGTTCTGTAAGGAGGTGGAAAAGACTGAAAAGAAGGAGGTGGTAGTGTTTTGTGGTGACTTAGGAAAAAGCACTGGTCAAGGAGAAGTAAATGTCCATCTTGTAAAATATAAATGAGAAGTTTAAAATTGTAAATAACTCCCTCCCAGTGTACAATAATAAAGGAAGAGAGATGCAGCTGTAACCTTGAAAATCACAAATTTGCAATTTATATACGTATTTGTCAACAATCCAGTGTTCTTATAGTCTGCTCTGGTGCTGTAGCCTGTGCATATTTTTCGTTAGCTCACTGTTTAGTTAACGATGTATCATTTAGCGTTGTTAATAGTCAGCTGACGACAGTTAAAACTACGACAGTTCTTGATGTGTATAATGTATCAATTTTCAATCAATTGCTAGTCCAGAATGATCAGTGAGCCAATAACAGCATTTTCCTAAAAAAAATACGTAGACCCATTTTTACCTTTTTTGTAATTTGTAGTTATTTTTTGTAATTTTAATTGTATGACTGTCAATGGTGATGTCGATCCAGATAAAAAGAAATTATTTTGGTAACTGGACATGATGTGAATACTAATAGCTGCCGCATTTTTTCAAATATTCAACTGAAAAGACTGACAAATATCTTTTTAAGAGAGAAAGAAAAAGAGAGAAAAGAGGAGCGGACTATATTTTTGGGGAGCGTCGCGTCGGAAGCAATCTTTTGTAAGTATAGCAACTGTACACACAGTTGAAAAAATGTTTTGGCACAGTGCTGCAAACAGCAATGCGATCGACAGTCTGCTGGAACAAGCGGTAAGAAAGAGCTTGTATGCAAAAAATTATTTGCGATTGTTTTTGAATGCAAGGTATTGGTTATATTGTCAAATTGTCAATCGTTTCATTGTAGGATGTCCAACTGACAACGATTCTAGATCAAGATGAGGTGCTCATGGAAATACGCGCAATGAATAAGAAGCTTTTAGAGTTGTAAGTGAATGAATTATAGTTGCTAATTTGTGTTTATGTGGCGTATTATGAAAGTACTGGATTTTATTTTATTTTCAGTTTGACAAGACCAGAGTGCATGCATGAAATGTTGGATCTCATCACAACTGTACCTTCCTCTGATATACCTATCCAGGTAAGTATGATTTTGAAGTACCGAGTTACAGAAATGATTAACAGTTTACTCGAACAGATGCAATATTTTAATTTGTATTTCCATACAGTTTCAGTACAAATTCCCAAACACAGCTTGTGAAGTGCTCACTTCTGACATTAGCTTTGCTGAGAAGATTGCAGCGGAACCAATGATGATGGACAAACTGTTTCATTTCTTTCGGGATTCAGAGTCTCCTCTTAACCCCCTTCTTGCCAGCTTTGTATGCCGTGTTATGGGAGAGATGATTGCTAGGAAATTGGATCAGGTTTGGAGATTTTTAATGTTTTTAGTTTTTGCTATTGTCACTCAGCAAGTCACTATGGTCGTTCATTAGTCTTACTTTCTTTCAGAACTGGTATTCTTATCAACTGAATCTCATTCAAGTCATGGGCTACCTACAATCCGAACCAAGTCTGCTGCAGTGGTTGCTGAAGCATGTAGAGACTTCTTCTGTCTGTGATTTTTTTCACAAATTAGTGATGAACGTTGAGGGTCAAGACATGCGAAGCAGTTTATATGAAGTAAATAAGAAAAATTTATTGTGAGCTGGCTATTATTGCAGATGCAGATATTTAATTTTGTACTGTTTCTTTTAACAGTGGTTGGAGAATAAGGAGCATT
This sequence comes from Acrocyrtus sp. NNG-2020, assembly GCA_027744115.1. NCBI lineage: Eukaryota > Metazoa > Arthropoda > Collembola > Entomobryomorpha > Entomobryidae > Acrocyrtus > Acrocyrtus sp. NNG-2020. Next base: position 27,398 of record JAHZND010004579.1, on the reverse strand, counting down.
TTTTCATGGCACTGGTCAACAGTATGGACAGACTGCATAATAAGGAAGCTCATATGAATGTTAGCCGACTAGTCGGAGACCTCCTCTTTGCTTTGCAGGATGAATCGACTTCCTCATCGCAGGACCGTTCAATGGATTCTGAACCCTTCTTACTTGCCTTAAAGAGGTAGATAGCCACGATCGCGAGAAAACTTAACTTGTGATTAATTACCTACTTACCTAACTTATTTTATGAAAACATTCTGTCTATTAAACTTTACAGTCATGCAACATTTGAAAGGCTGCTGGACGTGATTTTTGGGGAAGAAGCTCCAAGTCAGAGCTCGATTGTGTATGGACTGGAAATGCTGTTGGCCTTGTTAGGAATAGCCAAACGCCCGACAAAGCAAAATATGTATAAATAATGTCCTAGTCTTTCATTTTCTTGTCGACCTTTATGTATGAATGAATTACTATGTTGATGATGTTTTATATTCAGGAAAATTGACATGACTTTCGGGACGAATGATGATGTGATTTTACCCAACCCTATTAGGGAAATGTTGATTAACAAGATGAGTACTCTGGAAAAATATCTACGATCCCCTCCAAATCCAAGAGAACCTATGAAGTTGTCAAATGGAGTGCTGAATGAGCCTCTCGGAATGGAAAGACTTGCCATTGTGAAATTTATTGCTCACATTATCACACTTCATGACGTGGAATTAAATGAAGCTTTGATCCAAAGTGGTGTTCTTAGAAAGGCCTTGGTAAGCATAAGTTGTAAAGTTTAGAAGAAGAAGAGTCTGAAATTTTTGAACGATTAACACATTCTGATTTTAACGGCTGTGTTTAAAACACAGGATTTATTTTGGGAACATCCATGGAATAACTTTCTCCACCATTATGTGTGTCAAATTGTAATCCAAGTAACAAAAATTGTCCGGTCAAGCAACTGCGCGAAGTTTGTAAGTGTACCTTTTCCACAATGATCCTAAAATTAATAATAGATTTTGACTAAAGTATCCTATGTTACAGTTACTACTTGATTACGCTTTTCCCGAGAAAATAATAAAAGCCTTTGAGATGGAAAACCACAGGGCGGGCTACTTTGGACATCTTGCAAAAATAACCGACGCTTTAATGGACGGTCTAGAGATGAATGAGACGATGAAAAGTGTAATTCCTGAAGTGGACGAAGGTATACCTGGATTAAAAGAAAAATTTATCGAGTTTTACGAAGGCAAGTGGATGACGTATCAGACAAACGCAACACAGTTACTAGCTGGCGCAGCTCTCCCTACATCTGGCGTTAGCATGACAAATAATACACATACCGAAGGCGTTAGCTGGGATGACAGTCTTCAAGGTGATTTCTTTGAAGCGTGCTCGATTGACGATGAAAAGTCAAAATCTATTTTTGAAATGTCATGCTATACTGGAGATGGGGAGGGGAGAGAAGAGGATGGAGGTGCAGACGAGGATGGGGATTCCATGTCATACCCTTCAGATTGTGGTAAGTGACTAGTGCATTACGATTTTCTTATTTTTTTAAAACTGTAACTAATGGTGACTGTTTTTTTTAGACTGGAACGATCCACGAATCTTTTGCAAGTTTGGCCAGATGGCATTGAATGGTGGAGATGGCTCTGCTGAGACGCTTTCCAATTCGGCAGCAAGCTTTATTGAAAATCCCTGGGCAGGCCAAGAATCCGTCCAGGTGGATAACACAGATCCATGGGCTGCCTTTGAATTTTCGAATTTAAATAATACCTCTACTGACGCAAACTTTTCTGAGGATTGGGCAAACTTTGAACAGTCCTTCACATCATCAAATGTGGATTTTAACAGTGCGACGGATATATTTGCAACTGCAAATCAGCAGACTACTAGCGCACCAGAAGAGCCTCCTGCAGCCACACTTGAGCAGGGAGGAAATGGCCAGAGTGCAATTTGATTTTCGCTCATGCCCTGTGACTTTGTTTTGTAAATGTGATTGCTACTATTGCTCGCGCAATATTTCATTTAAGCCTTTTATAGAATACACGGGTAAGGGCAAAGGGCAGGGTCTGCTTCCATTAAATGAATTTGCCCAAAAAAAAGTCATTTCGTTGTAAATTGTACTGGGACGATCTCCCTTTTCGTATTTTCGTCTGCTATCCTGTAATATGTAATTTTTATTTTTTAAAGGTGCAACAAAAAAAACGGCATTTAATAAGATACGTAGTTTGCAGGTGTCAGAAGGCATTAAATTCAATATTAATTCAATAATCAGAAAGACCGTCCTTGATGATTATCATTACCTTACCACCTCTACCCACCTTCAACTAATTTCTGTAGCTTGTTAGCTCATTTCTCCATTCGGCAAAAATCAGTATTAGTCCCCTTTGTAATATTAAGAGTAGTTTGTAAATTAGACGGACATAATAAATATATATTCTTGCAATTTAGTGCCACAAAATTATACTGAAAAAATACATGGTTGCTACTTCAGATCCACATTGTACGTTTAGTTGCATGTGCTTTCCAGTAAAAAAAGAAAAAAATGTAACAGAAATAAGCATGATCACACTTGTACCGGTACAATACAATTTTACAAAAAAAAATACAGAGAAGAGGTAACATAATTTAGCACTAGAGTAAAAATAACGAGTTTAAAAAAGTCATACGGCATATATCTTACGATACGTAGCGAAAAAAATAAAATTCGTTTAACAAGCTTGGATACCGATATCACTGTGACGGCCATTATCATTGAACTGTAGTATTTTACTAGAGAAAATATGAAAAAAACAGTAAGAATGAAGTTATAGCGATAAAGAGAATATTTACTCGTGTCTTTGTGTCACTAAAAAAGAGGCCTTCAAAAGAGCTCAAAAAATCTGGAAGAAAATTTCTCATCGTGTGCTCCTGTGGTCATTCCCCAGCGTACAATTATAAAAAATGATCTGTGTCAAATGAAGGGAAAAGGATGAAACAGAGGTACTGTAGTGAATCTGATTACAAGTTTAGTACTGAACGCATAATAAACTAAATGTTAAGCTATAAAATATTCTAAATGGTTACTGGAACAATCTGTAAAGTGCTGTAAAAAATAATATGCAGAGAAAAAATAGCTCTTCCCTTTTGGTTTTTTAATTGTTAAGGATACTTGGTAGTCACTACTACAACTACATAAAAATGGAGTGCATTTTGTAGGAGATATGGTAAGGTTATTAATTTTTGCATGACGTTGGTAAGGAAGATGCCAAATAATTTTATTGCTGTGGTGGCGTGAAAGAATTGAACAGAGAGGGAGGAGAGCTTTCTAGTTGGAATGGCGTTTCAGTTTCAAATTTTAATGTTATACTCAATTACTCACACCTTAATAATACTAAGCAATTTTAGTTTTTATAGATGTAGCAACTATTTATGAGTAATATAAGAATGGACGCGTAGAAAATGTGTCGCGTCCTGGTTTTCGGAACGGATTTTGTGTTGTGAGTGCTCAGGGAACGGAGAGTAGAATAAATTTGTTGATTGTAAAAGGGACAAGTAAAGAATACCAAAGAAAGAAAAAGTGACAGCATAAAAGTGTTTCTCGCATTTAAAAGTGCATTTAATTTTTTTTGTTTTTTTGTGATGATGTGATCAAGTTATTGCAGCTCTATGTTGATTGTGTGACTTTAAGGAAATAAAAAAAACTTTTTATGAATTGTTTTTTTAGTTCTAAATTTTAAGGTGCATAATATCTGCGAGAGATAATTGGTTATTTTATTTTTCAAGGTGTGAAGAACTCACACAGCACAAAATTTCTTGCCGCATTTTGACTGTTAATTGATTGCCGCATTTATGGTTTCCTTGACTCTTGTGAGGAAATTTTTTTAAAGCTATAAATAAATGTGAAAGAACCCTATCCTGGCACGGTCATTGTTACCCAACAATACGCTCATTTTTTGCGACGACCATGACGAGAGGAATAAAAAAGAGAAAAGCAAAGTAGATGGAGACAGAATAAGAAACGACGCTAGGACAGCGTAGGTAGGTAGGTGGATGGGATCAGCGCACCACCAGCGTTCACTTTCATATTAATAGAAAAAAGCACCTGGCTCATTCTCGGTTGAAATGAGAGCGCATATGATCTGACCATATGAGAAAAGCTCTGGACTGGATGATGATGATGATGATGCGATTGTGAGATGAAGAGAAGCGTCGTCGTGCAAGTTGCAGATTTTTTATTATTCTTCAGCCTTGCAAAGTTCAATCGCACTCTCATTCTTTTTTTCAAACAACAACAAGCAGGACTGACAAAAAAAATTCGCGTCTATTTAGTACCTAAAAAATAGTGTTGTGCACTCACACATGCTTTTTATGTACAGACGCTGAAAAACGCTGCTCATGTTGGCAGAAAAGAAGGAGTTCCTTTTTGTGGTGTTGGAGAATAAAAAAAAAGTTGATGCGGAGATGATGATGGCTTTTTTGGTCGGCAAACGAATAAAATGAAAATGTGCAAGTCCACCTTGAAACGCGGAGACGCCAATGCCCGAGAGAAATGGCTACATGCAGTTCTTATTACAAGAAGCGTTGTTTGTGTGCTAGCAAATTTGAGCAGCAGCAAATTCATATATAACGTTTTTGAACTTAATCTAAATTGCTCGTCTAAAATTACACACTCCAGCCACTTGACACATGAACCAAATTGCTAGTTTTCCCCTTCAAAATCATGTCACATTTTGCAAACTCACATTCACGTGGTGTTATTTAATAGCCATCAAGTTTTTTTTAAAAGTTAGAATCATGACATTTTTATATTCCTGCACTAAAGTATTTTTCTCATACTGCGTAGTTCTCTGAGCAAATTTGACTGTGCGGAATTTGCAAAATTTTATGCTGACTGAGCCCATTCTAAAATTCGTATCAAATCCCCTTTTTTCGCAGTCTCCCTCCGAGTGCAGTAGAGCCAAGGTGAGACAAGGTAAAATAATCCCTAACCTGCGCACATGAGCCAAGCACAGAATTGGAAAAAAACATGCACGCGAAAACTAGAATATTACTACGAGGAATGAAAACTAGTTAGCAAAACATATAATTAGTGACGCGATGGTAGTTCGCTGCAAAAATAAATTCTCGAAAAATATAGCTATTCCTTCTCAAGAAAAAAAATGTGCTGCCTACTCCTTCTCCTCATCATAAGCACGTCACATAGTATACACCTTTGCGTCCAGTCACATATAGCATCGTCCGGCCTCGAAGGTTGTTTTCTTACAAACTGGCTTTGTTTTGTTGCAGGAATCATTTTCTTTTATTTTGATGCATGCCCTCTTCCCCTCCTTCAAGTTGTGAGTAGTGTAAATGAAAATTCTGAGAATTTGCAGAGGCAGTTTAGCTCTATCATATTATTATCAACTAAAATTTGATTAGGATAGAGGAACAGAGAATTTATTTTGCAGTAATGATCCTTCTTCAGTAGCCAAAAGTGTATGCAAAGAAAAGATAAGCTGTGTACCGCGTGCATGCCGGATGTTTGGTTGGTTTAGTAGTCACTAGATGACTTTGCTCATCATTGCCCAACCAAGTGTTCCATCTTCAAGGCTGCACAAAAGGATGTCTTGTTTTTCATTGTCTCTCTGGATGTTTTTGAAAGCTGGCGAATGTTACGTTACTTTAGAAAGCCACTTCTCAAGGTAGACTTGAAATGGTTTTCAGCAGAAGAAAAAAAGGGTCGCTGGATGATTTTATTGTTGAGCAGAACAATAAACTAGGTCCTTTCCGACAGGATATGGTCATAAACAAAATTGGAAAATGGACACACAGAGCGGCGGAAAAAGCCAAGGTGAAGCCTATTACCTCATAAAAATACGCCAATTTTAATTTTACTGCTTCGGAGATGACAAGCACTCGACAATCCCTTTTCACTGGAAGGATGGATTTTTAAAAATAACAGTCTTGAAGAATTTTAAGGTATGACTAAACAAGACTCCATTCTTGGTCATCATCCGCACCTGTTACACACTCATTCATTCACCTCGGCAAAATTTACAGTGTAAAAATTGTACGAGTTATTACTCACTCAATTTTCCGATTCTGATTGCAGTTTTGCTGAAGCAGAGTACCCCAGCAGCGCTCTTTCCTCTCGCAAACGAGGAGTGCTTTGAGCAAAATTTGCTGCTGTTGCTGCAATGATGTGGTCAGTGAGCCACTCTTTTAGTATTTCTGTACCTGAGCTTATGTTAACGGAGTTTGAATGAAAAAAAGAACCTGCAATTACATGATTCATTCAATGTCTGGGACTCATTGTTTTACAACTTGCTATGCAAGTGCGATTATGATAAATTACAACTGAGAATTCATTTGCTAAAGAGAAGCAGGAAGAAGTTTTTTTGTTCGATCCACCTCCACCACCATCCGCTGTTTGACCGGCCATGATCTCTCGCTTTTAGCGGAGTGGCCGTGGCCATGGTCTTCCAAATAGTCTCATGGCTGGAAACGGGTTGTTGTATGGCGGGAGGGGAATCAGATGAACAGAGTATTGTTACCAGCTTGCCAACAATTGTCAATGCAAGGAGGAAAAGAAGGAAAAGTCGGAAGTGTTCGTGTCCTCCACCACCACCACCATCTCATCCCTTTTCATAACCGCTCCCTTTTCATCTATTAAAATGAAGCTTTCTTTCCGCCCTCCTTCTCTTCCGAGAAAGGTTAGAGGGAGCATGGGATGTGCACATTTTTGTGAAACGATTACCGTTTCCTTTCTTTGATGACGGGGAAAGAAGTGGTGGAGGAGGTGAACATTCTTCGGCTAGATTAGATTCTCGTGACTCGGCGGAGCTTTTCTGTCTCCGCTCTTCTGATGTAACATCGGCGACGACGAGCAAAGGAGCAGCCAGCGAAGAGAGAAGAAGTATGCTTATTTTTAGCATTTTTTCTCGTGACTTTTAACTCTCTCGTGAGTTGGGAGATCATCATCCCAGCCTTTCATAAACAGTCCCTCTTTCCAAAATGGGTTTAATTTCAGAACGAGAAAAGAATATTTCCTCCACTGTTGTAGGGAGCCAGACAACAGCAGGCGTACCATAAGGATGCCAGCTGAAATCCCGTCTGAGAAATACTCCCCCTCCACATGCATCCAACAGTGTATCCACCACCTCCATTTTTTTCTCTCATCCAACTCCACTCCACTACTACTGCTACTCAGCTGCATTGCATAAAAAAATTCTTGTACGGCTAAGCAAAACAAAGTTGGGAATGTTGTTGAGAGAATGGGATTGCATCAGCTACTTTTTGTTGCCATCAGCATCAGCCAGCTCGAAAATATGAGTGGAGAGGAGTTCATTCTCCCAGCACTGACTGTGTGGAAGGATGATGGGCACAAGAATCCAGACAAGAGAAGGAAAAACAAGTGAAGCACCCAAAAGCCAAAATGAAAAATGAGACAGGACCAGACACCGTCTAATAGTTGATCCTGCAACGGTTACAACAAAGGATAAAAAAAGTATATTGGAACTTGCCACTCAATTAATTTATATGCGCGTTTCTGGAAAGGTGTCTTTTTTTTCATGTAATTTATTAATTAGATGGCCAAGGACCTGAAACTAAGTTCGTATTTTCCTATACGAAGAGAATGAAAAACAGGCCAATTAAGTTTTACGAGTTTATTCAGGTGGAAAGGCGCGTAAAACGCATAAGTTGTATTTAGCAAGCGATTAAAATTGAACGCAAAAACCAGTCAATATTTGGATCAAAATTGATTTGAAAAATGTGCAAATTGTCCTAGTAAGTGGCCCTGACACAAATTAAATACAAAAGAGAACAATGGCAGCGCAGTATAGAGAAGAAGCAGCGAGGAATTTAGAGCAAGTGGCTTTTCTGCTATTTTTAATCTCATTCCAATGGCTCAACTGCACTTGCCTACTTTTTAAAAAAAGTTCAATGCTGAAATTTGTCTGCGGAAAGCTTGAGCTGTGCAGCTATACATACAATATTTTAGCTATTTTAATAGGGCGATGATAAGAGCGAGAAACTGATCAGGGTAAAGTGAGATCAACCTTCATTATTTTAATGGACGAATCATATTCCGGTTTATTCTTTATTTTGTGGAGTGTGTCATCACCATAAAAATAACATTTCACCTTCATTTCGCAAAAACAGTATTTGACTCCCATGGCCACACACACGCAACAGCATTTAGCCTTAGCATCAAATTTAGCCTTTTAAAAATTTAAATTTTGCGCACCAACAGAGACTTATGTAAAGGAAACGGTGTTACGTCGTTTTAATTTCTCCTCAGCTGAACGCAGACTTGAAAAGGCTGTCTGGCGTCTGTTGTTGAGAGGTGTTTGCTGCGTCTTGTCCTTCCGATTTTTGTTTGCTGAGCTGTGCCCCAGTCACCAGTGCAACGCTTTCCTTACCTTCAGGGAAAAAAATTATTGAGCCAGACATTGTAAGAAAAGAATAAGAATCAAAATCAAGCCACTAGACAACAGCACTATGCTCACTTGCAGCGTTAGAGTGTGTATTACGTTATCGCTGCTGTTAAAGAGGATGTGCATTTGCATCTCATTTCTAAAAGACTTTTTCTTGATCGTGTAGCATTCTCTAAGAAAGAACAGAGGAATAAGGAATGTGTGCCTTCTCACTTAACTTTTTTTATCCTACGCGTTTTCTCTAAACTCGACTAATAGTAATACATTTCCTTATATGTACTTGTTAGCCTGGCTCATATATTTTTTTCAAAATCTTTTCTTGTCTGCTGCTAATGCTGGTCCCACTCCTCGGATGTTTATGTACGGCATCTTTCAAAAAAACTTGTCTGATTGGCTTTGTCTGGGTTTGAGTGGAGGAGGCATTTCCCCTTTTTTTCTATTTTGGATATGCATCGCAGATTGTTACTTTAATGATGGTGGATATTATTTAGAGGTGGACTCGGTGCATGTAGGTTGGACTCGTTCAGTGTTTCAGGTGGGTTGCATCATCATCATCTGCAGAAGCAGCAAGAAAAAAATTCTCATTTACCGTCTTTACTTGTTCCCGAGATGCATAAATTTTTATTTTGTATTCAGAGCAGGATGACCTGCAGAACTTGGTGACAATCATGACAATTGGTTGGGTAAACAGTTCATGGGGCAAGCTACCAAAAAGTTCAAATGGACAACTATAGGCCAGCTCTTCTTTTAGTCTATAATTATGCAGTGTGCTAACAACCAGTCTGGGGCAAAAACCGTTTCTTCTGTGCTTATGTAACCTGACTGCTGACAATTGATAAAAAGCAGCTTAATTCTAGCAAGTGAACTTTATGCCAAACAGGACTACAGGGAAATGAATGAAGACAAAGGGAAAGTGGAACACAGCAACTGTACCTTTTCTAAAGCCAAATTTTAAAAGGTGTGTGAAACCTTTTAGGCCCACGCACGCACTCTCCTCACGCATTTCATATTGCATTTGCATGTGCATAGAAAAAAACTATCCATATCTATCATCTACGCACTTTTTTAAAAGAAAAAAATATAGGAAATACGAATACTCTCTTGATTGGCTCTCAACTCAATTCTCGCCAGATGAGGAAGTTTGAAAAAAAAAGTTTATTCAAATTCTCTAATCTCCCAGAGGGAAGGGAAGGAACATATGGAAGAAAATTGTGAGTCAGCAGCGCAAGAAACAGCCTTTTCTTCCTACCTATCTCACAGCAACAAAGAGGAGCATGTCTGGTCTAGTGCTTATGGAATGCAACAACGCTAAAGCTATGATAAGTCTGTGAGAACTGAGAACACGACTTCAATTTCATCCCCTTCCAAAGGAATAAAAAGAAACGTAACCAGCTCTAGACAGAAAATGAGGCACAGCTGCAGTAACTTGTAAAGGGATAATTCTATAACAGTTGCTTGAGGAAAAAAATACTGGTTTCTTGTAGAGCTTTGTAGTAAAACGGCATGCATTTCGTATGATCAAATAAGGAACGAAAAGAGAGTGGGAACGACGCTACGCCAGATTAAAAAATATCTACAGCTAGAAGCTATACGCAGCTCCTTCTCCTTTTACACCTTACCATCATCTCTGGAGGATGCATTACTGCCTACTCTTGCATAATAGGTGTGAGCAAGTTGGCGAGAGGTTGCAGGTTTCTTTTTTATTGTAAAAAAAATTATTTAATTTGCTTCAGACGGTGAATACGTAAATAGGAATTATGAGAAATAGCTCTAAAATTGAAGTTCTGGAAAATCATGGAATCAGCAAAGTGAATGATGAGTAGACAAAATACGGATAGAGGAAAGCAGCTGCAGTCGCAGCTGTGTGATGCTGACTGAAGGGAAATCCGCTGTGTCTGTAAACAAAGTTGTTGGGAATGTAGAGAAACGCCCTGGAGAATATACATAGGTACATACTTATATGCGTTAGAGAAAATGAATAAAAATATATTTTATATATAATATACATACATCCACAAGATATTCCAGTTCAAGTTTTCAAAGCAAGAAGCTTTTTTGTTCTTTTTCCCTCGTTTGCATTCCATTCCCAGTTTTTTTTATTCATGATGAATCATTGCTGGAACTGGAAATGAGCCAGGAGCTTCACTGCTCTCACATCATCATCATCATCCTCATCATGCAGCTCAAAGTTAAAATGCGCCATCCACAAGCGGTGGTGGTGGAGAAGGATAAAAAAGCAGGACTGGAATAGAAACAAGTGTATGTGTAGGGAGGGGACAGCAAGGAAACAGTGTCTGGTTTAGATTTGGATTTTTTTTTCGGAGAAGGGGTTGGGTGGGAGGGAGGAAAGCGGTGGTGGTGATCCTCATATAATGCCTTATAAATAATATATATGTCTGGCTGGAATTGGAATGCGCCACATTGCTACTACTCGCTACCAATATAAATATAGAAGTAGTACGAGCTTGTTCCCGCCATCTTCATCATTGTCATTTTGGAAGTGGTGTGGTGGCAGCTTTGACTGCTGCTGGAGAATTCTCCCTGTTCCTTTACAACTTACTACACTCTCCTTCTCTCCCTCTCTGAGCTGGGCTCCTACTACGAGACAAAATGAATGCATTTTACTACGAGAGAAGAACCACACCGCCTGGTTTACTACAACAACGGAGTGAATAGGACGGACGGTTGTTGGCTTCTCTCTCTCTTTATTGCTGCTTGCAAGGCCATCATCCAGGAATATCGATCTTTTTCTACTGCTGTAGTGTTGCCGAAGCGGAGAAGGGGAGAAATAAAAAAAGCTGCTGGAAAAGAGAGGAATGTGGAAGTGCGATGGTTTCTCCAGCAGGGAGGGAGAATTCTTTCACAAACTAAAAAAAAGTGTACTTGTACACAACGCGAGAGAACTGGAATGAATTGGAATGAGCTTGTCTCTCTCGCGTTACTCTACTCTTTGACTGAGACTGGAGAATGTCGGCTGGAGAACCGTCTGGAGTATTGGTAGTAAAGGAAAAGAGAAAAAATGAAAATTGTAAATCCCTTGCACCATTCCTCTCCCATTTTTTTTCTTCTTCCGTCTTTACAAATATCCTTTAAAAAATTTTATTATGATTTTTTATATATCCCCTCATCATCGTCAATGATCAATTTCTTCATTCTCATTTTCGCCTCACAGTAACGCATTTATTTATGTCGCTTGTCCAGCCAAGCCTGTCTTTAGGCGTGTCATCATTCTCGTTTCTGATGAGTGAGCAACTCATCAGCAGTTTCTATTTTGTTATTGCCAGTTTTTTTTTCTCCTGGAACCATATGTAAGGGAGTGTCTGTCAATTTAATCTAGTTATCCCCTCTCAACTCTCATCGTCATCACATAATCATCAGCAAGAGAAAAGGATGAATGGACGGAAGGAGGGATGATGCGAGCTGAAATTGTTGGACAGCTTGAATCGTGCAAACTCATCATCATTATCAATAATATTATATATTTTTTGACAGGGTTTCTCCTCGCTAATGAGCATCTTTTTTTAAAACTGCGTTAGAGCAGTAGTGCCGTATGGGAAGCTGTTTTATTTCCATCAGATGGTGAATGGCAGTGTGTGGCTCAAGCGTTTTCGTCTGCCTACCCCTTTCTCCCCAAAATACTAATCCTCTTGCTGAGCTCTCCTCTCTCTCCCTAAAAACATTTCCCTGCGAGCTCACTACTATTACTACTTCATACACTCCTCCATTCTCATGCCTTTTTCGCCGCTTACACTTCCACTTTACTCTCAGCAGTCCCTCCACCACCGCAGCAGCACAGAACACCGGAGTAAAAAATAATACAATTCGCTCACATAACAGAAGCAGCAGCGCAGCAGAAGCGTCATCCTACCACCACCACCACCAATGATGATGCTGAAAGGCAGTTGAAGGAGAAGAAGAGGACGAAAGAAAAACATGCAGTGAGTGACCTGGGAAAAAGAAGCAGCCAGCTTTGATGTAGGCTGTTGTAATAGGCATAAAAAATATATGCATTGCTAAAATATTTTGCAACCAAATTCTGCAGAATCAACCAGCAGCGAGCACTATCAGCAGTTTGTACGTACGAGAGAGGAAGCAAAAAAAAGATATCGTGTTCCACTCTATCTCTTACTGCAAATTCTGAATGAACTTTGTACAAGGATGGGATTTCGGCGTGGTGGCGCTTAAATCCTAGCTCATCTTAATTATACTTTGTTTTGAAAAAACCTTATTCTTCCAGCTGGACATCTTCCAATGAGTAGATGGGGTAGCTTGAGACAAACTTTTTTTTAAATAACAATTTCGTAATTTCGCTTAGGAGAAAATGCAATGAACTTCAAATGTGGCGACGTTCCTGGCGTCTGGCGGCGTTTTCAAAAGTATTACAAAAACGCAAATATTTGTATCACCGCCACCATCTTGTAGTATGTACAAATATATGCATTCATTATTGCAATCTGCAGCAGGATAATTTTTGTGGCGCTGGATTTAGCCGGTCATTGGTGTTTGGTAATGAATATGAAAAAGGACACTGCCAGCGCAGCATTCAGCAACTACACAACGCAACGTGCTGAGCTCGCAGAATATTATTTGTTATGACTGAAGCTGAAAAATCTCTTTTTCTGTGGAGCTCGGTTGACTGACTTTGCTTGTTTACATCGTATCCGAGATCTAAAACTTTTTTTTTCTCTCCTGCATTTTTTTGTCGAATGCCGACACAATGGGATGACGACTGTGCACAAATCATGTGATGTGATGTGGAGCGTCGCTGTTTCGTAAAAGTACATTGGCTGGCACACCTTCCCCCTCCAGCATAATAAGTCCAGCTTAGGTTGTTGGTGTGCTGCTAAAAAGCGTGCTGTCAAATTTTTCCACTGTTGCATAAAACGTGAAAAATGAAAATACATATGTTTGTGGTTAATTGCTTTCATCCTCCTCCTGTTGGCTCATATGCCCATTGACATTTTCCTATTTATTCATCAGCGCGAGTATTGTCAGCAAACAAGATTTAGATAGTGATTAATGATAAGTGAGAGTAGCGGTGGGGACTGCCTCATTTTTGTAGGAAAGGAATGAATGAGCTTCAAAAAAAATTTATTATCTTTTTCCTCAGTTAACAATTTAGCATCCAGAGCTGAGGTGCACACTTATGTAGGTACAATATGCTTTTCTGCTCGTTTAATTTTCATATGAATTTGTTATAAAATTGGGATGTGATAAGGAGTGCATCCAGATGTCGTCATTTAATAAATTTTAGCAGTGCATGTGCGTAATTTGGATCTGAATACCGAATTCAATGTGACCGGATGTGCTAAAAGGCAATATGTGTGAATGAAGATGAAGTTAACATGGATCCCATTCCTGACGTCTGATGTAACTTTTGGGAGGGAGGGAACGGGAGAGAGGGGAACGGAAGTAAACAGACTTTTTTCCTTGTGAGGACCAGAAATGAATGGGAGGAGGGGGCGCAAAAAGACTAAACTGAGCACATTTAAACAGGAAAACTAATCATATGATGGATGGGCGAATCAACTAATAATGCACATGCACAATATTATTATTATTATTATTATTATTGACTTTATTGCAGACCACTCATGTAAAATTTCAAAAGCAATGTTACAATCTGATCCATATCCTACAAAACTACTAAAAAAATATAAATGTATAAGGCTATTGATGAGAGAAAAAAAAAGGATCTTGTACAAAAAAAACTCGTCATAATTCAAATTTTGAAACACTTGGTTTTCAAAATTTTAGAAATTGGGAAGTTAAATCGGTGACTGCCGTTTATCCGATTGCCAATTAGTTCGGAAAGGTCGGAAAAGTAGTCCTTCAGGCCAACAATCCGGATCCAGATATTTATTTAGCGTTTCAGCTAAATAAATTATACGCTGTAAAGCGACAGGAGAACAGACAGACTGTTTATTTTCATCGCTATTTTTAGCCGCGAATAATAATATTGATAAGTAGAGAGTGTGCTTTCTCGGTGCTGTAGGAAAAAGAGTGAATGTTTTTTCCTCTGTTTTGCAATAACAGACTGACGTAGCCGCACTGAAAAATGCAAATTTCAGCAGATTTTTGTTTGCTTGTTGAGCAATGAACAATAAATACCTGAAAAATATGTGATATTTCAAGGGCAAAGGAGCGCAGGTGCAATTTGATGAATGAGGAAGAAGGTGACGACGCAATTTTATACATTATCATAACAATTTACCCCAATTTTTTTTTCAAATACCTAGTTTTATGGATGTTCTCTGCGCACTACTCTCCTTTATCTATCTAGTCCAACGGTCACTGTTATAATTGGTACATTAAAGAGAGGATGTGCAAATACATACGTACTGAAAATTCTTTTTAAGGATTATAATAATTTAAAATAATTGCCTAAACTGTCGCCAGGATTAGGCGCATGTTTAGTAATCCTCTGAGAATGAAAAGATTTTTTCTTGTGGATTATGGCAGTTTACTTGTCGTCTTTCATTCATAACCGCCAACTGCCATGCTGAATCAGTTTTCGTAATCCCCTTCCTCGCATTTTCTCCCATTTCCTAGAATAGCCATAAACACAAATCACACCATAATTACACTCTCGCTCCCATCTACTTCTCAGCCGAGTGTGTGTGAAACCCAAGTCTGAGAAAATCCCAGCGAAAAAAAGTGAAACGAGTTTGCAAAATATTAAAAATGTTTTTATGCTGCTGTTCCATTCCGCTCTTAATTCTCCTGAGAAAGATGAGGGGATTATAGCATTGTTTAAAAATGGGCATATTAGAATTCCTACAACACAAAAAAATCAGTGACGAGTGCATTGCATGCATGCTTGCCTGAGATGGGTGATGTGTACGATCATTATTAGAGAGGAATGCAACTCTGCTTTACAATTACAATGCACTTTTCTTACGCGATCACCTTTCCCCTTTGAAAAAATATATTTTTTGCCTAGAGCCATTACTTCTGATACTGCTGGTGCACTGACTGACTGACTATATAAATCCATGCATGGTCATCCGTTGGGGAAAATGATGATAGGGAGGGAGCCATGACCATAAAAACAGATGGTTTATGTACAGCTCATCTCCGTTTCTTAGACAAGTGCACTGCATGGCATAATTATTTCCCCAGCTTTTTTCCATAACTGATGACTGACTTTGTAGTGCGTCTACCTGTTTTCATCTCTGAGAGAAGGGGATGATGATGATGATAATGCTTGTTGTTGAGTCAGTAGAGAAAGAAGCTGTTACTGGGGATACGAGATGAGGTGGCTTTCGCCGGAGGCTAAATAATCTCTCGTTACTGGGATGGGTAATGTGAGACACAACTCCAAAAAGGAATGCTGCAGCTCAGTTTGCGTTCCCTTTTCTTCAGTGAATCAAAGAGTGGGTGAGTTGTCCGTTATCAAAAAGTGAAGGAATCTTAAGAAAAGCCTCTTCTGATTCATTTCTTCTGCCTCATCTCAACGGTGTCGCTCGTCAACCAGATGGATCCCATATTTTTTAGCCATCTGCTATACTGCTGTTTATTGTACCTTGCATGACAATGATTGAATACTCGCATGATTCATGATATTAAAAGTAAATCCAGTTGAATCATTTTCTCTTCTCGACTTCGCATCATTTCACTTTTCAGCGTGCGTACATCATGTAAAATGGATGGTGTGCATGGACAGCACGGCACATTGACAAAGTAGAATTTATTCCTGATTAAATTATGATATTATTGCTGTATTTATTTATACTAGCCAAAGGCTGGCCAAGAACAGCTGGTGTTTATCTTACAAGACGATGACTTTTTATTTTCCTCGCTGTTACGCAAGACTCAACGTTATAAACAGATTTGCATTTATTTTCCTACCAACTGCCAACTGGCGAATCTTTTTTCCCTCCAATTTTGCCGCTCTACCTTCTGCACGCTGTTAATCATCCATGAGAGCAACGGCTCAGATTGTAAATTCCTAATCACTACGAGTCCACGAGTACTATTTAGTATGTTAGCAGGTGCAGACCAGTAGCATTTTAGAATTGGAGGGAATTTACTAGCACACCGGCGGCTTCGTTCATCGGCCTATTTATATAAACAATTCTTTTAATCCTTTTCTTCCAAAATCAGGAATAATAATAGAATAAGTTGAAAGGAAAAGGACACTGTTGGGTAGGTAAAGGACTAAACGTGTATGCGCACGTAGTCCATGAAAAAAGTTATTAAAAGGACCCTTATTCTGCTGAAATGTGAACTCTGTCATTACAACAATTCTACTCCTTCCCAGGAATGATAAAAATAAAAGGATGAATACCCACGAATGAATGGACAAAGGACACTTTGACAAGTCAAAAAGTCCATGGGCTTGAGGATGGACACTGAGTGTCCCTTACTAACTGCAATTATATGAGAATATTATACTCATTTTCACAGTATAATTGCAGAGTCCTTCTCTTAAATCATTCACTCCATTTAGCTTGGCTGTGCGAATTTTTTACACGCACGCATCACCAGCCCTCATCATATACATAATCATGAGTAATGCGACGACGACCTCCTTGAAGTCTACTCCAGCAAAGTGACGAGTCGCAGGTCGCAGTTCAGGTGCAACCTTCAACAAATTCCCACCATAATCGTCAAATGATTGCGTACTCTATCCTTACATCACCTTGCTCACTATATCATTATACTATCCTTTATCCTTGAAACTATCGTAACAAAAGTTATTTAATAAAAAGAAAAAAAGCGTAACTCATTGTTCAGGATTATTGTTCTTTAGTCCAAAAAGTCCAAAGCTACCTAAAACGCATGAACAAGAAAATTTACCTTGAAAATCAAATTTCCACAAAAGTTGTTTCTGGTGCATAGAGCTGCATTCATATAGAAGCCCTGCCTGGAGCATACGGATTTTTATGTGAACTCAAAGTGAAGCATTTCAGTCGCTCGCTCACAAAAAGGAAATTGGCTGCTAAATTCCTGAAAGGATTTTAAGAAAAGCTGTTTACTATAGAACTACTACGCACGTTATACCTACCTACCCTTCCACCTCCAAAAAATTGTGCTGCTTTTGTATCAATGCACAACAGCAACGCTCTTTGCCGATGCGTTTTTCAGGAGCAATTCATTTTTCAGACTGTCATTCATTCTCATTTGCCGTATACATAGAGGAAACATCGACAAAACGATACCCTATTTACACGGCATGGCTTTCGGCAGCAGTGCTGCCTCCACTTACAAAAAATGGATAAAGGTGATAAAGATGATAAAGGAACTGGCTGTAGGGCTGAATTAAACTGCATCGGAAAAACACGCTCCACCTTACCTTACTACGACTACTACAACAACTTACTACTACGAGGTGGTATGGTGGTGGCAATGGTGGCATTTTCGTCTCGTACATTTTTTTATACACCATCAATTGAAAAATTCATGCCGAGCAACATTACCTTCCTATGTTACAAGTCATCACTTGCGAACAAAAAATCAGCCTGCTTTATTGCCAGCAACATTGTCCAAAAACGCAGAATAAAATACGTGCAGCCTCCTACAACATGCGTCGGTCAGGCCAGCCAACGCTCCACACACAAAAATATATATTTATTACCTCATGGGAAAAAAATGATTCCACTTGATTGCTATTTTGCTGAGGTATTCATATTTAAAAATCATCTCATAAAAAACTGCTCACTCCAGCAAAATACATATGAAATGAGGCCAAAAACTCTGACGAAGGTTACTCCACACAATTGGACTTGAATGTGGAGGTTGATTGTTGATTGGTGACACCTTACACATTAGTAGACAATTTCGTAAGAATTTAATTAAATAAAAAAAACAATTTCTAAGGAAAGGAAGAGTGCATGAATAGGGAAAAGAACAGAAAGAACTGCTTTTTATTACTCGATTAGTAAGAGTTCCCCTAGAAAGAGACGCCAAAAAAAGTGTTGGTAAGTGTTGCTAATATATTTTTACTACAACAGCAAGAAAGCACTCGAAAAGCGTGCACCAAAAAAGCTGGTGAGAAGAGTGCACAGAGCAGACTTACACACTCTCACACACATACACAATGCATGCACGCAGACAAAAAAAGGGAAGTTGTAGAAAGTTGTAAGTTGTGTGGTGGTGGATGGGGATGGCGTGGTTCGTTCGAAGGGAAAAATTTTAACAAAAAAATGTATGGAACAAAAAAAAGTGGTACCTACACATCTCTCAGTGGAAAAATATATTATAGAAACGCTTCTTCTTACAATAATGATGATGATGATGATCTTTCCTTTTATGCATGCATGTAGCGCACCGCGCACAACCATCATCATCCACATCCACCTTTCTGTTTCCCTGTTCCCATGTTCTCAACTCATTTCTCTGTGTCCTATACTCCTATGTCTGTAGTGGTGGAGTAGTTGGTAGTGAAGACGAGGCTGGAGGAGTTGAAAAAAAAGAGGATGGATGCCTTCTCTCTCTCTTTTCTCTGCTCACTGCTCGGCTCTGTTTTCTTGGTATTGCATTTTTTGCATGCAGCAAGCCACGCCATGTTCCGTTTCTTCACGGGAGAGTAGCACAAGAAACAGCGTTGGAGAAGGAAGAGCAAAGAATGTGGAGGAGAAAGAAGGGAAAAGGGAATCATATGTAGTTGAATGGATGCACTAGAGAAAAAAAAAGATCGGGTAATGTTGGAAGGATATTTTAAGGATAGCGAGGACAGGGACGGAGATGCCATATGGACGGATCTAGAATCTACACAGAACAGCCGCAGCTTTTTTTTTCATTTTTGGAGGGGACGCGGCAGGCAAAGTGAATGAAAAAGCGACTTGAATAAGAAAAAAAATACAGGTACAGCCGGTACAGGGCACTATAATATTATTCTTGCGTAGAAATATACACATGGAAGGATTGGGCCAGGCCAGTATCAGTATACGGGAATGTATGGAAATATATGCTAATAGGAATATAGGAGGAATGTTTGCATATGAGAGTCTATTTACATTATGAAAAGGATGCAACAACAACACAGAAGCACTGCATGGTTCCCTCGCTAGTCAAATGCATTGCACCAAAAAGGGTAGGAAAAAGTGAGCAAAAGCGAGAGAGATAAAAAAAGGGAATCCTTGTCGTCGTCATTCTGTCGCGTTTCTGATGCTGAGAGTGTGTGTGGCGAGGATAGGGATTTTGGGGAGAGAGCGCAGAACGCTTCAGTTTGCTTTTCGTCTGCGTCGAGTGAGCAACGTGTGAGCGTAGCGTATTCATTCAGGCAGTGAAACCTTCCAAACAAGATATCCAAACACGAAACCAAAACTCAAGTGCGTTCTGTGTGTGCGTTCTAGAGAAGCTGAGCGGTTTATATCGTAGGCACACAGTAAATATAGTACCTCCTCTGAGCGCATATTTTTTTTACTAAAGGTCGTGACAACACGTTTTGTCGGTGAGTGACGCGTTTGAGATTGGTGGGGGGAACTTTGAAATTTTGTGAGCGGAATGAGAACTGTCTAAACAATTTTTTTCTTGAATATTTCCGCTATTCGGATGTTTTCTCGGGAACGAAAGTGGAGTGTGGACAGTGATCTGATTTGAGACGCTAAGTTTGGAAATAGAGGGGGAGCTTGGGTATATATATTTTTTGAGGAAGTGTGTTTTAATAATCTTTCAAAACGGAGCCCTTAACGTTTACCGCCACTACGGCAGACAAGTCCGCAGGGATGAGGGACTGCAACATTGCATTAGCGCCCAGCACCCCTCCGGCTTCCACGGAGAGGGACAGGGAGGCGATGGATCATGAGAAACGACTCCGGAGGGAGATTGCTAACTCAAATGAGAGGAGACGAATGCAGAGCATCAATGCTGGATTCCAGGCGTTGAGAAATCTTTTACCGCATCATGAAGGAGAAAAGCTGAGCAAGGTAAGTGTGTTACCGGCTTTTTTTTCTAGTAAATTTTGTTAGTCGTCGTAGCTCTTATTGTCGCTAATCAAAGGGAAAGATTTTATTTTCCGTGGTATTGAATTCAAAGAAAAAAAAAATCCTTTTCATCCACAAAAATCCATAAAGAGCTGTAGTCCTCCAGAACTTTCTTGGAAAACCTTGCATAAAAACCAGCCAGTCAGTGAGCACATCTTATTCTCTGTAATTATCCTGTTGCATGCACTTATTGTGCATGTGGCCCTCTCCTTCAAGGAGCATCCCAGCTTTTGTTGCATTAATTCTCGCGAAGGAGGATTCATCATCATCATCTCCGCTCTCAAAACAGCTTTGCACAGAGGCTAAGAAGAAATCATACCCAAATTTTTTCTTCAGCTGCTCCTCAAACAACTTCTTGAAAAAGGTCTTGAGAGGAGTCTGTGCAACTGGAAAAGTTGTTATTGAAGCCAATAATAAAAGAAGTGAACCTTTTTCTTCCAAAGAAGAATAAAAGAAAAAAACTTTCTATTCATCCTTCACTTTTATTCATTCCTCTTTTAAAAGCATGTTTGTTGAGAGGTCGCCTGTGAAAAACAAAAAAATTTATCCTTCGTCATTCTAAGAAGTGGGGTCGTTCTTGTAAAACGGGTCTCAATAGAGAGTGAGGGGAAAAACAGCTGGACTTTTTTTTGGAGCGGTGGCGTAGGTGTTCTAGGTAAAAATTTATTCGTAGGATTATATCTGAAAAAAATATTGAAAAAGACCCCTTAAAATCCTCCTACAAAAAATCCTTGTCCAGCGGCCACACTCTGTTTGAAACGGTAAACTGCAGTTTTTAATTGCACGCAAGGATGCGTGTCTCTGTTCCTTGTTACGTTGGAGTGGAGGCTAGGTAAAAACGTTTCAGGTGACCTCGATTTATAGTAATTCGCCAGTTGCTTCTCTAGTTGAGGTAGCTATGTTACAGTGCTTCCATTACATTGTTGCTTCATGCGTGCGCTTACCTGTTTATTGTCGTTGGGAAAACGTAGCTCATATTGTTCATGCATAATATTCTTTTTTGTAGTAATTTTTTTGCACTAGCACTTTTTACTCAATACACAATAGGGAAGAGTGAGTCATCCAGGTTACTGCTTACTGCAGTTCTTGGAATTTTGGAAAGCCACCGCACTACCGCAGCTGGTTGCTGGTGTGTGTGTGGCTGGCATGTGACACGTAATGCAAATCTCATTTTGCCATGCTATTGTGAATGAATGAGGGGACAATACCTGAATTTAGAAATTGAGAATGCTTTTGTGCAATGAGGTGAAGAGAGGTGAATGAATTGTCGGGGAGAGGTGAGAGTGAGAGCAAAGTCGCAGATTGCAGAAAATAGCGCAGCTGCAGCCGCGTAATAAAATGCAAATTCTTAAATTTTAAATACATAATACAAAAATCCAGGTGCGGGTTACTCCGGTGGTGTCTGTTGCAAAATATTGGTATATTAGTATAGTAGGCACCTAGTTTTTTTTTAAATAAAGCACGCTACAGGTAATTACGGAAACTTTTTTTTCGTGTAAGGCCTTTAACAAAGGATCGAAGTCATGTCATACTATCATCAGCGTCCACACCACGTCCACATCCTTTTCCCATTTTTGGTACTAAATGAGATTGTTGTTTTCTGACGATGATGATGCTTGAGTAAAGTTTGTTGACTTGGCTGCTGCTCCTAGCCGACTCCCCTAGCACATTGGATGATGATTGATGATGCGATACGATAATATGGTTAATATGAGTTTAGCTAGTTTAATCATCATCAAATTGAGGATCCAAGAGGGTGACAAAGAATAGGTCACATTCGCGTCCACTCTTAAATGGAAAGTTGAAAAGGCAGACAGATTTTTTTCAGCAGGGCGAGAGTGTGAGTGCACTTTTGCATTTATCTTTATTATCGGCATCATCTGTGTGTGTGCAAATAAAATATTGCCATAACGTCGTGCCTAAAATGGCTAGCCTGGGATGCACAGACAGAGGGCAGCTGTTCACTATGGTTCATTGTGCTTATTTCAAAGTAGCCATATGAGAAGGGAAATGGTGGTCTCAGAGTTTACAAAAGTGTGAACTTTCTGGAAAAGACGCAAACGCAGCAAAAAAATTTTGTGTTGAATGTCTGGATTTGGAAACTGGATGTCTACAAATGATAAGAGAAAATGTATTAAAAACAAATTATTCAAGCGATTACCTCTGATACGAGCAAACAAAGTTGCAAAAGTTGCAAAAATCGAGTGTTTTCAGACAGGGCTGGGTCAAGCGGAATGTTTAGAAGAAAGGATGAAATTATTCGAGTGCATCTCTGTGTCTGTAGTAGCAGTAGTAGTAACTTGAGATTGACGGTCGAATTAAGAGAGCAGATAAAAAGGTATCTCTAACTGCAGTAAATGTTTGTCAAAACTGATCATGATGATTGATATTTTAATAACAAGTACGCTCAGGCAGAAGAGATACACATTATCGCTGGAGAGATGGAGCATTGCATGTATCCGGTGCATGCAAATGTCATGTTTCTCCCTATATATGAAAAACTAAAATATGATACAATGTTTTAAGTGCACATGTCTCCACATCATAAAAAAATTTTGTTTTTTGCTATCGCAAAGCTAAAGTGGCTTACAGACATGGATACTGATAAGAAGAGTAATAAAATCATATAAAACTCTTTTGCAATTTAGTCCAAAAAAATCTTAACTCATCCACTATCTCTGCTCTCACGTAAATGCTAATGGCTACTTGACTACTTGGCTACAGCACGGACAATTACAGAGTGCAACAGCAATCCTACTTTTTTGTAATAGAAATATTTTGTATTTCCAAAGTTCAAAAAAGTTCATATAATTTTTTTTCCGGTGATGAGTTATTGTCGGATCACTTGACATCCTTGGAGTTTGTTGTGTTCCTGAAAAAGTGTTGGAAAATGTATAAAATGGATTGTACACTGTGTGTGGTTGTTGCAACTAATCTGTATGAGGTGATGATAACTTTTAACTGGAGTGGTGTGGTTTTGTTGTTGGCATTTTTTTCATATTTTGTGTCATCCTTTCATACATTGTACCTATGTATGTGTGTGGTGTGTGTAGGAGATGAGGATGACGGGTGACCTCTTTAGTACTGGATGAACTCAATTAGCTTTTTTATGATATTACATCATCATCTCATCACGGTGATGGGCTATATGGGATAAATATTAATATTCCTTGTGTTATGCCGGCCGTGCATGCACTGGGAGATACTCAGCTGACATGAGGACGCCTGCCGTTGCTGCTTTTTCAAAAAAAAAATTGTTTTCCTCTTCTGACGCTATATTATGCTGCTGCTGCGGCTCCTGTAGGAATACGAAAGAGGGTGGTTGGATCAGTTGGTTGCAAACACTCGTGTTATGTGCCTAAACTTGATCTGGTTTTTTGCCTGATATGTATACACTTTGTAGCTCTTGCTTGTTTTTTTGGCCTAAAATTGACAAGTTTTTTTTCTTCCTAAAAACAAATTCTAAAGTTTGGTTTTGACCTGTGGCAGAGAAGAATGATTTTTTTCTTGAAAAAAGATTAAAACAAATCAGATGGGATGTATCAAGGAATAAAGAAGGCTTCATAATGTGAATGAGAAGCATGCACCCAAAATGTGACTTGGTCAAAAAAAAAGAGGAGAGGGCAAAGAAGGAGAGATTGCACTTTTTTTCTCTTTAAGAAACTATCTTGTTGAGTAATAAATGAGAACATTTTATAATGAGTAAATATACTGATAAACTTTACTCATATCATGTCACTCAGGAGAGTAAGAAAAAGGTCGTTTAGATTTTTTTCCTTTAATTTCTTGGAATGATATGAATAAACTGTCTTACCTCATTTTTTCTGAGCTGAGGGTGACGTGAGTGTCGCTTGATCTTATCGGTCTGCCTATTAGTCGGCCAAGAAAAAAGCAACAATTTTTTTGTTAATTTTTTCCTTAAAAATAATAAGGGATTGTGATAGGTAAGTTTAAATACAAATTCCCAGTTTGCCCCATATGCAGCTCAAGCACACCTGCCGTACCGGCCGGCGTCTGATGTTTATTGTCGGAAGGAAATTGCTAGTGAGTAGTTTGCAGTTTGTGTACAATTGCAGCTGGCACTTCGCTTAGTTCGCTTCACACATACTTGTAATTTTCTTTAAATTGAGAATTTGGGAAAATTGAGGGATAGTACAGAAATTGCCATTTTGGATCATAAAACCAGCTGTACACTCCTCCTAATCGCGTGTCCCCTCCGCCACTGATGGCTTTATCAAGTAGCGTCTAATTTCTTGCATTTCTAGCTTTCCTGACAAAAGCGCCCTTTTTAAAAGACGGTTTGCGAATCACGGATGATAGGCTGACGTTGAGAAAAGCGTCTCCTCTATCTTCTTTAAAAAAGGAGAACGATATATAGGAGGGGACAGGTGGCTAACGCGTGGCACTACTCCGCATCCTCATAATTACTTCCAATTTCTTCCAAAATACTAAGCCTTGAGCTGAAAGCCACATCTGCTGTTCGTCAGAAAGGAGCATAAAAACCAGCATTGTTATTTAGAAGCTGAGATGATAGAGTGAATGCCAACTGGTCAATTTTTTTTTATATAAAAAAGACGCTTCGGTAAGTGATAGTATAGCAGTAGTAAAAAAGTAGTAATAAAACATATGGCAAGAAAAAGGAGGGAAAGGGTTGTTTCGTAATCATGTCCTTTACTGCTTTGTTCTCCACCGTTCATGAATCATCGGGATTTATTAGTAAATGAGAGAATGAGCCTTTGTCCCATTGATGAGAAAACACGCAAGCAATTAGAGAAGGAAGAAAGGATTTCTGTGAGAGGAAATGGTTTAAGCTTTACAGTTGTGTGAATATTGGTCAGCGGAAATGGCTAAAAAAAGAGTTAAACGAGTAACTGCTACTTTTACTTTCATGAAAAAAAATTCATGGAAGAGTAGCTGCATGGTTTGTCATTTTGCAGAAAGATTAGTAGAGAATATGTTTTTAAAAAACACCCGGCATATGGCCAGCTACTAGTGGAACTGGGGGAAATGGGTGACCTAAAAAATTGCATGTACTTTTTATACTTTTTAAAGGAAATTGTTGAGCGTTACAGAAAGTTGCTAAAAAGACACATGTATCCCACGCAACTTTTAGAAAAGGTGTTTTCCTTGAGTTGTACGTAACATGTGTGTACGTACAGATTCTAGATACTGGTGAGTGGATGTAAAAAAAACTTGTGGAAGAAAGAGTAACGGGAAACAGGGAAAAAGAGGATGTGATGTAAGAAAAAAAGCAAAAAGCATTACATCAATTACATGGGTCTTTGGGTAGAGAGGATGCGGAGAAGGGAAAAATCGATAAATAGACATATTGCTCGCCTCGCACACAGAAGCTCGGCTGCCCTTGAACTACCCTTCCTAAGCCTAGGTCTATGATCTCTGAAAAAAAAAATTATTACTTGTTCTTGGCATGGCGTAAAGATGTGAACTGGAGAGAGTAGGATCTAAAGAGCGTGTGAAAAGCAAAAAAAAAGTTTTAGTCTTAAAAAGTAAGTAAGGCGGGGCTAGAGTCATGTACAGCGTTTAGTTGTTGAGCGGTATGAGGTCAACAGAAAGTGTTCACCCTTTAGCACAACTGATGATGCAAGAATGGGGGAGCAGGAAGGGAAAAGTCGTTAAAAGTTTGCTTTGAAAATCCGGCGTGTAAAGTTGAAGGCATGCATGAATTGGATTTTTTAATGTTTGCTGAGGGTAATGTCATTTACGAGGAGAATAATTTTTATTTTTAGTAATTCTGCTTTGAACAGTAGAGCTGTTTCTCGTATTGTTTCCGTCCGTAAAAAAAAGAATATCGTCGTGAAGGTGTCGGACGGATTTTCTGTGTGTTTTCCTGTTGCTTCTCTGTATCTTGAAGTGATCTTGAAGTGAGAAATTGAACTTTATTCTTGGAGATGATGATGGGTTGATTTGATCTGGTAATCGAAAATGTTTGAGCATCATTCTGTATGCGCAAGCAAATTGGCGAAACGTAGGGATTTATGTTTGTGGTTGGTTGGTAGGGAGAGGAAGACGGAGGGAATGGAGCCAAGATGAGAAGGAGCAGCTGTAGTAAGTTTAAGTTTGGTTGCACATCCGTTTCGAAACAGTTTTCTGGCAACGAGTCTGGCTAGACAGACTGATCGGATGATGACGGGGTTAAATTTAGACGGAGCAACGAGTCATTGTATTCATATTTGAGGAGATGGCAGGGAACGGAAAAAATTAAATGATTTGGAATTGGGTTTGGATTGGCAAGTTCCTTGGCAAGACGCGCGCGCGCTCTCTCTCACTGATCCACCTAAAAAGTGAGTAGGAAGGAATGTCTGAGAGGATAATGTCATTGAATGCTACATGCTAATCCCTTAAGAGTCGCGAATTTTCAAGAGTTTAATTTGCAAAGAGATTACAGTATTTGGCAAAGCGACATTGAAATTCCAAGTTGGGTTCTGAAAGTTGGTGAGGTGGTTTCATAAAAAAAAGAAACTGCGTCGTCCCTTTTTTTAACTAGTCCTTTTGTAAATTTTGTTTTAGGCTGCTATTCTCCAGCAGACAGCAGAGTACATTCATCAACTGGAGCAGGAAAAGACAAGGCTGATGACACAAAATTCTCAGCTGATGAAACGATTCAATAATGGAAGCAGCAGTTCCGCGACAGGCGCCACCAGTACAGATGCAGGAGCTTCCCAGTCGTCAAGCGTGTTCTCGTCTCCACATTCACCTGCTGGAGAGGCTCCACCTGCTATCATTAAACGACGTAAAACTCTTGACGGTAAGTGGAAAATTAAATT
The DNA here is from genome assembly GCA_027744115.1 of Acrocyrtus sp. NNG-2020. Classification (NCBI taxonomy): domain Eukaryota; kingdom Metazoa; phylum Arthropoda; class Collembola; order Entomobryomorpha; family Entomobryidae; genus Acrocyrtus; species Acrocyrtus sp. NNG-2020. The sequence goes on along the minus strand of JAHZND010004579.1, from coordinate 305 downwards.
ATACAATGTAATGTAATCAATTTTGGGACCTACACTCAAAATTGATGACGCTACGAATTATCAGTCATTATGAACTGAACGAGGTCATAGCCCTCTCCGCCTCCGCCACATCGGGGTATTACAGATGAATGAAAATTGTGTTCTAACAGAGCGTATTTGACAACTTTCGTCGTGCAAATAAAGTATCACGAGGAGAGTAGGCTCGATGAAAGTTTGGGTAGTAGTGAGTAGCAAAGGTTGTTGCAGAGTAAAAAAAAGAAATGGCATTCACAAAGTTGAGCATGACTCTGGACAATTTGGAACAT
>JAHZND010004578.1:0-11403 GCA_027744115.1 Acrocyrtus sp. NNG-2020 | reverse complement strand
CAGCAAAATATCATAATTTTTTAAAGAAAGTAAACAGGACTAATAACTTCGTATTGTAATGGCATCACTTATTGGTAAGCTAACTGGTAAGCACAAACTAGTATGCATAAACTTACATTATCACTCACGGACCAAGGTTCTGTTTATAAAACATAGTGCATAAATATAGTGAGAACCTTAGTCCATGATTATCACTAACTGCGCTGCAAATATTATTTTTAGTTTTTACAAAAATAAAAATGCACTCAGTCCTGGATTTCACATTTCGGGCAATGTTTTCCATCATCATGAGCTTTTGCAGCCAATGTACCTGCCAGTCTTTCGATCTTTACAATTTGAGTCTTCTTCCGATTTCTAAGGTCTTCACGAAAATCATCGATGCCATCTAGCTCTTGCTGCAGCCTCAGAAACTCTGCTTGAAGAGTTCGGTAAATTTTGGTGAAGTGTGGTCCTTTAAAATCATGCACTTCCTTTTCTAATTGTTCCCCTCTGAACTCGAATGATTCCATGTATTTCGAAACACTGTCTGAACGGAAAGCAACAATAATAAAGAGCGAGTAAATTAACTGAAGTACATAACTTTAAAAAAACATTATGAAATAAAAGGGAAATGATAATTTACTATGTAGTTAATAAAAATAGAAATAACCTTGCTTCTCCNTTTAAAAAAACATTATGAAATAAAAGGGAAATGATAATTTACTATGTAGTTAATAAAAATAGAAATAACCTTGCTTCTCCGCTCTTGTCCCATAGTCTGATGGTTTATAATAATTAATTGATAAAATTAAATTATTCAACAACATAACCGATAATTTTATTAATTAACAGTATTGTATTAGCAGTAAATTCAATTGAAGCGACTACAATTAATAATCAACTAAATATACCAATTGTTGAAGCCAGGGATCCATTACGAATCTGAAAACGAATAGAATCCAAGTTTGCTTCAAGTCTCTCCTTCACTTGATATTCCCTTAGCGAAGCAGTATGCATTTTGTCCTCACCAAACGACATCTTTTACCAGGATCTTCCACTTCCGTTGCAGCTAGCTATAAAACAAAGTAAATGCAATAAACAAAACATTCCCCTACAACTACATACAACTAATAAATGTAAAGTACAGTGGTAAAATGCAATGTAATTACCTAATTTCTATTGTATTTTAAAATAAAAAGTCAAAAGTTGAAATGAGCAGAACAAATTAGTAAATAGTCAAAATACCTGCTAAAAGGGTTGATAGAAAAATTACGTTTTCACTCGTAGCACAAAAATAAATATTCCATTCCATTTCCAACCCTACCCTGCTCTGTGAGATGAGATCACACTTGCACTTGTCAGTCCAGAGCTAGAGTCCACTCCAAAGAGTTTCGTTCAAAATTATGGGGCGGATGAAGACATTTCTGCAGACATTATTTTATGAGCATGTTACAAAAACATCTGCTTTGGAAGTTGGAATTGGAAGGACATGGAAAATGTTTACCCTTTCTTCTTGCCTGACAAACTCCTGACTCCTGAAAACAATTTAGAAAAAAGTATAAATAATTTAAATAATTACATTATAAATTAGCAACGCCTTCCTATTTTCTGTTAGTATTACAACAGGCAGTTAGCTAATTGTCGACATAAGCACAAAATAATTGGTAGTATTGGTACCTTTTTTATTTTAACAGTTCACAAACCTCACACAGCAAGCGATCAGACATTAGAGAGGGGTGACGGTGAGCTCGGTAGTAGCTTATCATTTGACGCCTTACGGTTACCCTACCCCTACGAGCTCATGACCTGCTACAATGAGTAGTTCTAATGTGAGACGAGTTTGCAGTTTAGCCCGTCATGTTCATGTCGCCGGGTTGAAATCTCTTCCGGTACCGGTTGTTCAACGGAGAAGATTTCAGATTCAACCAGCAAGATATTCGTCATCTAGTAATGTCGCAAGTCGGAATGCACTTTCTTTGGGGCAGCCAACAGTGGGCTCACATCCTGACTTTTTTACCGCGACCAACGAGGTTCGCCGTTATGAAATTATTAAAATACCGGTGACCACTCAGCTTGTCAACTACATTATTTTTTATTAAATTTGGTTTATTTTTTCAATTTAGATTATGCCCGGAATTTGCAAACAGGAATTTCGACATCGACGATCCACTGTGTGTAATATGGTTACCGAACTAGTCAGAAAAGGAGTTTTTAGAGGATCTGAAACCAATCACCTTGTTATTGTACCGGCATCTTCCAAAAAGTACATGACGGAAAACATTCCTTATCCGTATCGCCAAAGCTCTAATTTTCTTTACTTAAGTGGAAGTTTGGATCCGGAAGCTTTCATTGTACTTTGTATAACGCAATCAGAGCAAATTCACACGCTCTTCCTCAGCGATCCAGACGCTACGTCTGAACTCTGGGATGGACCCCGAACCACTCCGACTGCGGCACTGGAGCACTATGGATTTGATCAGGTATTTGTGACTTCGCAGTTGTCAAGTTTTATGAGCGAGTTTGCAAGGAAAACTGGTAGAAAGGTGAAAATTTGGTGTGAGGACCGTGGAATAGCTGACAAATATCTTAACTCTTCTTTGGGGCTAGAGTTTAAAAATATAGAAAGTCCAAAGGGAATAATTGATACTTTGCGATTAATAAAATCCCCAGCGGAAATAAATCTGATGCGTCAGTCCGCAAGAATCGCCTCCGAGTCGTTCCAGGAAGCCATCAAGTTTTCTGCTCAGACTTGTGCTGAGGGACGGATCTTAAATGAAAGACAAATTTGGGCCAAGTTAGATTACGAATGTCGACTTAGGGGTGCAGAAAGACTGGCATATCCTCCCGTGGTTGCCTCCGGCTCTCGTGCCAATATAATCCACTATGTCTTCAATAGCAATCAATGTCTGCCAAACGAACTAGTTCTAGTTGACGCAGGATGTGAGTTTTTTGGATACTGTAGCGACATCACTCGCACTTGGCCAGCGTCCGGAAAGTTTGAAAATGACCACCAAAAGTCTTTATATGGAATGCTACTCGAGATGCAGATTGACCTAATTAATAAAGTAGAACCAGGAGTGAGCATGGACGAACTGTTTCGAATTATGAGCGAGTCCCTCGTGAAGGGCTTGGAAGAACTAGGAATCATCAACAAAGGAAGTACTGGAAGAAGGCCTGGGAATTGCCATGAGATAGCTTTAAGACAATAGAAAGGAATGAGCCACTGGAAGCAGGAATGGTTATCACTGTGGAACCTGGAATTTATATGGGAGCAGTAGCCAATCAGCGCGACTTCACTACCAAAATTGGCGAGGAGTTTAATGGAATTGCAATTCGTATCGAAGACAATGTTGCACTTCTTAAGAATGGAAGAACTGTTCTAACAGAGGATTGTCCTAAGACACTTGAAGAGATTGAGAAATGGGGAAATGTAGGGTAGAAATGGTCTATGTTTGTAAAATTTAAAGTTATGTTTTATCTCAGATCTTGGATGCAATACTATCATTATCATGTGTAGTACAAACAAATAAAATTCAGAACAAGGATTAAAATTTGTAACGATTTATTTCAAATAAAAAAATTTATGGCACTTATAAGTCAGATTTTTATATTACATTTTCTTGTAAATATTTGCTAAAACAAAATGCATCCAAACATATGTAAATATTTTTAAAACCTACTCATTGTCAATCATATACATATTTATATAGTCGATCATTGCGAATACTACGGTATTATTATTGTAGTTTATTTGCCTTCCTAGAAGATATCATAAATCATAATCAGGACACTAAAAATATTTCAGTCAGTTCTTCAAACTTTAATCATTACTACTTTTTTCGTTTGATGAAGAACTTTCAATTTCAGACAGTTCTGCTGCACACACTTGGAAATCGAGGAACATCTGCAAATAAAAATAATAATCCAACAATCTTCGTCATTCGCTAAACATTTTCTGCATTTCTATTAGCCAGGTCAGATTGCTTTCCCTTACCGCATTTTGCCAACTGCGTTCAAGACTCGCTACCCAAAGGAGTAACGTATCCGAAACGAAACTCTCATTTTGAGTGAACAATTCAACATCCTTCGCCGTGTTCATTCTAACAATACTACATAGAGTATGTCTGAAGTGATACAATCGGTGTATTCTCTTTGCAACAATCGCACAAGGTCGGCACCAGAATAACTTCTGGAAATATAACAGTTTATGATTAACGTTTCCCTTCTTGAAATTGAAAGTCTCTTACTGAATTTGAAAAATTTGCATACCTCTGCAGGTACTTTCGAAGCAATGTCATCCGGCAGTTCTTCCAATGTCTCAAAGTTGTATGGCCTTGAAAACTTTATTTGTTTAAATATAACCCTGCATACAACTCGCTTAATTGAGGAAGAGCAGGCAGAGCAAATGGCATCTTTTTTAAATTTACTAGCGGAATAGGTCATATCCGGAAAATCCATCAGATATTGCTTTTAAAAAATGAAAAATTAAGTAAATGATAATTTTTCCACGAATAAAGCAAAGCATACTCAATTTTATTATTCTATATTAGCATACCAGTGTGTTCCGCGAAAGACCACTTCTATCTCTAACGTCCCCTATAAGCTGCTCAATTAACATGCCAGTGGTTTTGAACGAGTTGAAAATCGTTTTAAATTTTTTGCTAATTGCTAAAAAAAGTAAAAATAATTGAAATAAATTCCATTACTTTAACAATCATGCGAGAAAAATACGATTAAGTTTGTTCTACCCTTGTTAGGATTCTCTCTCAAATCTCTGATGAACGTAGGTGAAATAGACACCATAGTGTAAATAGGCAACGAATCCATAAATACCTTACGCAGGTCCTCAGTCAAATGAATCTTTCCAAGACACCTGTCAGTACATAATGAGTGCCACACATTGAAATCGAAATATAAAATACCACTCCGTTTTTAACTCTTAAATGCACCAAATGTATAGTCATAAAATAAACTAACTTGACCATCCGATAAAGGAAAGGTTTGTCTATGTATACAAACTGTACAGTACACTCCTCCACCTTTTTCCACCTTATATTTTCATCCCAGCAAACTTTCCTGTTAGCTACAATGACTACAATAGGTTGAAATCGGCTGTAAAATGTTTCAGATCTGAAGTCCTCTTCAAAGAAATACCATTTCTAGAGTAATATTTACAGAAAACACAAGTATATTTGTAATTCATCACTAATTTATTAAGTTTGGCAGGTGTTGTTTGGTGTATGTTTATTACCACAGGTGAGCTACAGTAAAATTGCCGCTTTCCATGCTTTGAAGGATAGTATTGTTGAAGGAAGTATCCTTCAGAGTTAATTTGCCATAAAAACATATTCTCTGGCTCGTTTTCAATACTATTTACGTCTATAACAAAGCACCCGTCCTAAAAATTGTTTGAGACGATATTACTCACAGCATTTAGAAATTTTTTGACATTACATTGAAATCATTAATAATACTAATTTTAACAATATTAAATGCCTTCTTTTTCTTACAGCATATAGCCTCATTTTCTCTTCTTCAGTATAATTAGGCTTATACTTGGCTGGAGTTACAATCTTCCTGTTCAGTTTCCTTTCAAAACCTAAAGTGAATAATTACATGTTTCTATACTGGTTTTGATCAGTTAATGTTGTAGCTAATACTATAGAAAGTCTGCAAGACGAGTTTTTTTTACCATCCTCTTCCAAGTGCTTCTGCATAGATGAGGTTAAGTTCTCAACAGCAGATAAAACGACCTTGGATTGTGTCATTGTCATTTCTGAAATTGGCATAAAGATTATTATGAATAAATTAAAAACGCTTCAAAGATGCTGAAACTGGCAAATTCAAATGTGCGTGCGTGTAAATTTTATAAACTGATTTAAGAAATTTGTTTTAAAAAAATCCAGCAATTTTCCTTCCCAAGTTAAAACTATTAATACCTATACGCAAGTTTTTAAAATGTATTTAGTGTTTACGTAATTCGATTAAAGGGTTAACTCAATTAAACAACTCTGGACAAAGACAAAAGCGAAATACAAGCAACAATTGTACATTTTGGCAATACCCATGCAATAACCACCTGAGACCTGACTCTTACTTACTTCTAACGATTCCCTTCGCATTTCTAACAACACGATTTTTCAACATAGAGCGGTGTGCTACGGAACCCTGTACAAATTTCCCTCCGGGTTTGACATTTCTGGTTTTGGACACTCCTTTTAAATAACAATTATGTAAGATAAATACAGCATAATTTCTCAACTTCTATTCATACTTTTAAAATTGACTTAGAGCTAATTCATTGTACTCCAATGCAATTTGCTGGCTCACGTACTTAGCTTTGTCTGGTTGGTTTTTCTGCTTGAAGTCACTGGTCTACTAGAGAACGTTTTTGGATTGGAAATGGCATCGATATCAAAATCATCAAATTCATCTTCCCCTTTAGAACATATTTTCTTTTTCTTATGAAAGTTTGAGGAATCTGAATCTGTTCCAGATTTACTTTCTGTACCAGACCTAGACCTAGATCTTGGTCTGTGTTGCTGCTTAGATGCTGATTCCGCCCAAAGCTCTGTGGCTACTCGTTTATCAACTTTCGATAGGGCAGCAGTCCTGCTTCGAGTTGTTCTACCCTCTGACTTCTCAATACTATCCCTAGTGTCTTTATCTGAGTCAGGGAATGAACTTCTCCTCGTTATTCTTCTCGTTACTCTCTTACGGGTACGTCCTGCTTCTGATACCAAAAATAATTAAATTTTAATTCTTATTGGGTCTTGATTAATTACTACTGTCAAAATACTTAACATTTTTCATAATATCATTACGCTTTATGCCAAGAGAATGCAAAGAAGGATCCTCCTCTGCTGACGATTCTTCTTCCTTTACTTTGTCCTTTGAATTTAAGTACATTGCCATTTTAGAAAGTTCTTCATTCACGGCTATTGCAACTTGAGGCGAATGGACGCTGGCACCTTCGATAAACGGCTTCTTATATTCCGAGAAATCAGAATCCAACTGAGTAGCCACTTCCCAAGAATTATCTCCTGGTATTATATTATCCATCATACGTTCATGTTCATCTTTTTTTCGTTCAAGTATAATCTTTGAAAGCGCATCATCATCAGTCCCAGCTCTATTATCTTTGGTGGCAGAAAACTCAGATTCGACTTCAGTTTTTCTAATTCCATCGGTAAGCTGAGTGCTGCTGGGTAACATTTGCAGTCTATTGGTCCAAGAAGCGGGTTCGATATACTTGCTGCTCACTTCTTCCATTCCAACGTAATAAGTCTGACAAATCTCGTTTGTTTGAATATTTGGTGATATCTCTACACTTCCACTTTCATTAGCATCCATACAATTTTGCCTATGAGAGTGAATTGCTACTCCTTCAAATTCATGCATAAGTGGTGCTGCGGTTGCAAATCGGTTCTGCAGTTGCATTTCTACAGGAGGAGCAGTTTGAGACAAGTCGAAAAACATTTCATGAGGATTTGTAACCTCAAAACTCGGTCCCGTGCTATGACCACTTTCAGGTTTCGTTACTGATGTCGATGTTTTTCTTGTATTTCCACTTCCACGTCGTCTGGGCTGTGTTTTAGCTCTACCTGGTGTTATAGCTCCGCTCATTTCGAATGCTGTCTTGACATCAGCTTGATAAACCTGTTCAGCCGGAGCAGATATAACATCTTTTTTTCTCTTATATGACCGCTTCGGCTTTGCTGGGAGCGCTACCTCCGCGGTGTTTTCATTCTCCGCAGCCAAAGGAGCGTACGAAGCTCCTAGAATAACTTGACCTGAAGTTTCTGCTGTTGAAGGCAGTGCTGGAGCTGGAGGAATTTTTTTCTTTCGAGGAGTGTATTTTCTTTTCTTCCGTACACCTTCCGTAACACCGACATTATGCATTTCTGTAACTGCTGCTGATGAAGTAGCTGTTGGAAAAAGATTAACAATAACAGTCTTCTTTCCCACTTTCCTTTTTATTTGCGATACTTGATAATCTTCCCTTTTCGTAATAATTGATAATTCAACTTGATTTGGATAAGCTTCTATATTTGTCTGAATACCTTGAGATGTAGCAGCAGCAGCAGACTTTTTTCTTCTTGGATTCGATGCTGATTGTCTTTTCTTCTTTGAAGCTAGTTCCGACTGTAGAATACTGTTTCCATTCCCATGGTTCACTACTCCTGTATCTGTGATGTCTACGATGTCTGGACTCGTTGAATTCTTCTTCTTCTGCTGGTGTATGGGCAATCGCTGCTGGCTGGTTCCACCTTGGGTTTGGATACCTAAAAACAATAGTTATATACCTATATATAGTTATATTTTTATTTGATTACCTAATTAATATTGTCTTCTTATCTCGCATACTTTTCAACTATTTCAAAACTGTAACACTTTAAAAAGTAAAGCGGTTAAAAAGATTTAGTTGGTTCAGCGTTTAAATTATTACAAATACCATTTCTCGAAAGGAAATGTACTTTAAGTAAATTCTTTGAATTGTAAATAAACAAAATGAATATTTAAATCCTCACCAGAAGAAATGATTTTATTTGCAGCAACGGATGGTAGTATTAAAGATGATGACAGTTCTGCCTCGGTTCCCTGACTAAAGTCTGGATGGACTACCAGGTAAGCTTCACTTGAGAAAGAAGTTTCGTTTATATTACCACTGCCTGCTGTCATTGCTGACATCGGCATGTCACCAACAACTTGTGTAGGACTTGGTACAGCTACTCCGTACTGACCTAATTGAACATTTGAACTTGGCGAGGGACTATGATTAGTATGATTATAGAAATGCTGGTTTATTATATTATGTTGAACGGGAATGGCTTCTTGATTCACAGTAAACATTGATTGGAATTGAGGAGTCTGCAGTTCGGCTTGAGGAGCAAACATCATGCCATGCTGCGATTGTGCATACTCCCGTGGCTGTTGGGGAGGTTTCGTTGAGGCCGTACGCTTTTGTTTATGACTAAGATAGGGTTGGTCGGTGTTTGGATGGCTCATCATAGGAGGATAAGCTGCAAACTGCGGTCCCTCATTAACGGTTACTGAAGTTGAGAGCGATTCTAACTCTGCAGTATGTCTAATGACTGATGATGATGTTGGGTTTTGGTAACTGGAATGTGAAAACTGTGATACATCTGGTTGACTCTGCGGCATTGGGATTTGGAATCCACTAACAACTTGGTATTGAAGAACTCTCGTAGACACCCGATTTACTGTCTCACCTAAAATAAAATATCAAATATCAGTGTAGTCTAAGCCATTCAATTTATGCATTAAGTGATTATATAATTACAACGGTAACGGTAACGGTCAACGCTGTTTTAATTATTACCATTTACTTCACTTCCAACATCATTAGTATTCCCTTCATTTCCGAAAGAGTTTAGCTCATTTGTATTACCAGGATGATGCCCCATTTCATAATTCACTTGTTGCTGCTGGATAGGTCTTCTTTTAACTGCTTTAATACTGTAGTGGAAGTGCATTTGCGGGGTAAGATGGCAAGGTCTAAAATTTCGGTCAGGGTTAAGAAGTGGTGGGCAAAAAATAGCAAACACAGGGAGGTCTTTGCTATTAGGAACCGAAAATGCTAACCAAACCGACATTGTTACTAAAAATTAAAGTTGATTGATTACGAAGTTGAGAGGTTGATTACGAAAAGTTAATCTAACCACTTTAAGCAAACTCATCTTCAAAATTCACAAAATTAAAATTGACATGTCATCGCGATTTCTAATAGCAAGGACCCCGTTCGCTATTGCCCACCACTTTTTAACTCGCACCCAAATTGCTCGGGTTTCAGTGATTCGAAATCCAATCCAAAAGCTGGCAACTGAAAACTATCTTTTTCAGTTTGTTCGATGGTTTTTCCGCAATGAATATGTAGCAAATAGATTGGCGCATTGTCCTCAGCATTACAGCCGATAAATTTTCTTTCAATCTGGATAAAAGTTGGATGCGACCGTGGCGCACAACCCGCATTCAACTTTGCCAAGTCAGAGTTCCGTGCTTGAAACAGATGTGGAGGTTCCTTTCCTGACTCTACTGGAGCGGTGATTGTAATGTATGTGTCATCCATTACGCTACAATACTTGGTTGGCTTTGGCTCATGCGTTTTTTCATTAATTTTATTTTTATATTAAATCGAAAAAAAATTCATATTTTCATCAAAATAAAGTCATAATTTAATTAATTATACTGCTTGGCTATATTTCATTACTATACAATACAATTAACAAATGTTCTGTTCACTTTTCACGTCACTACCTACGTCGTTTGAGTTGATTTGTCGGAAACTTTGAAAAGAAAACAGTGAAAACGCTGTATTTTTGTTTTGCTTTTTAAATGTATTTATCAGCCGCTGGCAAAAGGGGCAATGGGAGATGCATGAATACGTACTCTATCCATAGCATACACACAAAAATAAAGCAAAGAACGAAAAATGAACAAAGACAATAATTGACTACTGCTGCGCTGCTTTGGGAGCAACTTGCTAGCTTGTGACTCCAATTTTTCCGTTTTTTCTTGATTCGTGACCGTCATACCAAAATAACATTTTAATTTTGATTCTACAAATATAAAATTGCAGTTAAGTTGATAGTAACTGACAACTAGTGCAGCTATTTTATTTGCAGTCTATGATTTCCAAATTACAATAATTTTTACTTCATACGATTTGTACTATGCTCTATCTCTATTAAATTACGACACTCCACAAAATACAAACAGTAATTAAATCACTGGCATTTCGTTTCCATTAACTGGACTTTGCTTGGAAGATAATTACTCCGTAGGCTATAATGGATGCTACTAACTGCAAGAAAAAAAAAGACAGAGATGCTCATAACTTTATGTTTTCATAAAGTGTAATTCATCAACTATTTTTTGGATATTTATATTAATACCGAGTTCACGAATGAAAATGTCACCGGACAAAACCCACAGTAGAGAGCGATTGGCTCCGAGTGTAAATCATTTTTCATAGTCATCAATGTAATTTTGTCTTTGCTTGTGATTAAAAATGGCCAAAGTTTGCTTAAAAGTGCTGACTCAGATTTGCATTCAACAGTGCACTCTGCCGCTTCAGCTTCCAGTAAACGATTTTGCAGCCATTTCAAAAGAGCTCTTTGAGTCTGTAAATGAAAACCCGTAAAAATCAATAAAAATGTTCATTATAACTTAGGTATTCCATAATTAAATTGCCTACCGATTCGTGAAACTTTGCAGCAACAACCCACAGAAGATTATTTACGCACAAGTAGATCAAAATATTTGCTAGTGGCCCATCTCTTACCTCCCCAGAAATGATATCAGTCAGCTCAACGTAATACGACAAAACAATTACGTAAAATATCAAAATCTTTCCACTCCACTGTTCATTTATAACATCAATCTTCTTCTTAAGACTTCTAC
>JAHZND010004577.1:0-10719 GCA_027744115.1 Acrocyrtus sp. NNG-2020 | reverse complement strand
TTTTTTTTTATTTTCTTGGAAGGGTGACTACGAGCCACAAAGCAAATTGGGTGAACTTTCTTTTATACATTTCTATTATGCCAAAAAGTCGTATAGAAAGAAATGGCTCCCTTTCCATTCATTTTTGCGTGAGATAGTGCCCACATTTTATGATAATGAATCTGATGGCATTATCAGAGCCTATACTGTCTGCAGTGCTCAATATTTTATTAGTTTCTTTCTTCTGGAAGTGCCACACCGCACAATAATGAAATAGGAAGAGAGTCTCTTTTTTGCATTTTATGTAGTGGACTCGCGAAAGTCACGGATGGGTGTAGTAGTGAAAATAATGTTTTCCATTGTTGAGACAGTTACTGAAGAAAAAAATTTATATTCTTTGCACGCCGTTAAATAAGGTCTTCCACAGTTTTCCATATAAAAAAAGACGTCACACACGCAGCAGCTCCAAGACAGTTCATTTTATACATAGGAGCTGAGCTGAAAAGAGGCAGTGTCCTAAGACAAGACAACTACATAAATGTTGAGGGAATGTTAGGGAGAGGAAAAGCAATAAAAATGAGTCAGGAAAAAATATATTTCTCAGAAGAAAGGAGACACCCAGCATGAGCGCACAGCAGCGAAAAGGAAACAAGGTCATTTAGGTTTCTCTTTTTTGTAGATTTTCACCCTATTTCCTAATTCTGCTGTTTTCGTCGGCAGATGAGCTAATAATAAAATATGAACGTGGAAGAGTGAGTTGGAGGAAAGTTAGAGGGAAATGTTATTTGGGAAGATTTCAAGGAAAAGAAGAATATTCTTAAGCCACTGACTTTTGTCATTTGTATGGATATTAGGGGAGATGAGCGTAACTAGCTTTTTGTTGCAAATTGTTATTTCCCTGAAACAGCTTTTCCGCGAAGTGAGAAAGAACAGGTAGCGGGTGGGAGGCACACCGTAGTAATAATTCGGCATGTATGGGCGGAATGTGTTTTTCGGGGGAGGTGATGAGGTGAATTGCAAACTAGAGTTGAGGAAATGATGCCACCGACTTTGTTTGAGTGTCTGTTAGTGTTGTCGTCGGAAGGTAGAAGATGATTGCGATAACATGAAAAGTTTTTAGTGTGCAAATGGCAAAAGCTGTGTCATGCGAGAATACGTTGTACTACGCCCCCTACGTGTGCGCCGAGAAAATCCCACTTTTCATGGCTTATTAGCAATGTTTCCGCAGATGTTCTCGTTAGGCTCACTCAGACAATTTTTGTTTCACTTGAGGGACTTGTAATCAACAGGGATGGGGAGACGAGCCAAAATTCACTTTTATAGGTTATTCCGCTTGTGTATTAATCAATGACAGGATAGCATTACGTAACACGAATACAAATGCACTTTCCCGGAAGGCTTTTGCTATTGTGCGCTGCAAGTGAAAGTGAGGTTGGTAGTGGAAGGAAGAAGGAACCTCACTAATAATTCGTAACTTCTTTTGGTGAGACGGAGAAAGACAAATTGGCAGCAGACAGTCAGACAGTGAGGGATTAAGCGCTTATATGAACGCATGAAAATTGTATGAACTCATTGCGAAGGGAAAGAGAAAAAGCGGTAAAGTTTATAAAGCCATATTACTTTTTTATTTTTATGACATAACACACAATTTGCCAATGAAAATGATTTCATCAGAAAGCAGCAAGTGCCCTGTAAATCAGTTGCCGTTGGTGGGAGGTGGGATATAATGCACAATTTTTGGGGTGGGCTAAAACATCTTGTTTCAAAATCCATTCTACGTAAATTCAAACTGACAATGAGCAAAGTTGAACATTAAACTCCATTCCTAAGAAAATATCTGCCAAAAGCTAATTCAATACTACTTAAGACAGTGTGGCTCAGCAAAACTTGACCGACCCAACTTGCGATGTGTATGTGATGGAGAAACCGTCTAGGGTTTGGTTACTAATCCTCTACCTCCAATACGGGAAGTAATTCGAACCCTAAGCATGCGCAATTTTCCTATAAAGGGTGTGGATTTTTAGGTAAATGGATACTCATAGTCTTATGGCATTTTGATGTAATTGATATTGAGTCAAATATATTTTGGGCAAATGGATTTTGTAGGCACATGTACCCTTCTGATCTGACCCTGGAGAAAATAATGAAAGAAAGCGCAGATGCCCATAAACTTTATTGGGACGTTAATTAGGTAATGACACGGAACAAAATAAATGTACACGGTATCATCTGCTTTCTCTATGTCATCACGAAAACAAACTTTGAAATCTTCATTACTCTCATCCGTCTCAGCTCAACTCGTCATCACTCCAGAAAAGTTTTTCCTTGTCAGCACTTCAACAGTTGTTGCTTGGCGGAATCAATCCACACATGAGCGAGACAAAATACCATGTCGTGATGATTACACGAGGACACGTGGACACGCACAGTTTTGGAAGGCAATCTTCATTCTGACGTCTGCATCTGATTGTGTTGCGTTTGGCGAGGGCATTGTGTTGGTCATACTGATTCCATTTTCACTATAGCTGATTTCAACAGATCAATTATTGTGCGACCTTACCAGTTGGATATTTATTTTTATCCCAATAATAAATACCTAGTGCCAATTTTTAGTGCCCAGAGGGAATGAAAACTTAAATTGCATTTAGTGCTACTTGTAATTGGAAAAATGTGCTAAAGTTACGTACATGACTTAGGTAAATAAAAATAGCAAAAGCATGACCCTTCTCAAAACACACCTGTAAATGTTTGCTTTTCGTACAGAATACAAATATACACAGATCTACATCGCATAAAGCTCTTCAGCTTGTTACAAACTCATGCCAATTTTTTTTTGTTTTTTATATGTATTCGCGTGCTTAAAAAACTTTTTAAAAAAGGACGTTTAGTGTGTTATGTAATATAAATTTTGTTGGATTTTTTATGCACTGCACCACTGAGCAAAACGTATTTTCGAAAAAGATCAAGGTCAAATTCTTTTTGCCATTCCTACAACCAGCAACGGAACAAATGAGCAATTTCGGTACAGTTTATGTTACCGACTTAAATTGAAATAGCATGTTGTGAACGTACATGTTTACGAGGCTCAACCGTACTTCCACATGTACCTTTTTCAACATTTTTGGCTGGTGAGCATGTAATGTAACTCGTTATGTAAAAGTTGTAGTATGAGCGATTTCTTTACTTCTTTTTTCGCTCAAGTTTCTATTTTACTTTGTCTAGAGGCTCTAAAAAATTCATGCGTGGTTCGTGCCTTTTGCTTCACATACGCAGCCAAATTAAAAGGTTTATCAGAGTTTGGGGATGTTTTGATCAGTGTTGGCGTGCATTATTTGTGAGACACTTTTGCAGGACTGTAGATTGAAGAAAGGGGATAATACATATTTGATTTGTAATGGGCCGTGCCTTTTCTCTTCCCTCCGTCGCCCACTGCTACTCCTCGAAGGTTATAAAACTCTGGCAAAAAATGTACTCAAAATACAGGAGGCTTAGTGTATTTGGTAGGCACAAGTACATTTTTTGGCTATCATCTGAATGAATTCTTCTTCGGTGATATGGGAAACTGAGCGTAAAGTGTGTACGGGATCAAATTGCACTTTTGTATCTGTAAGGTGGGGAACATTATTTTTTTAGGAAAGGGCCATGAGCACCTCGCTTCCTGAAATGCAATAAAAACCGCAGAAATGCCATGATACGGATAATGGTCCATTGACTGGCGCTATTGTGAATTTTCTGTTCACTTTTTTATCACGCATCACCTTCCTGTTTCTGTATGGACGGGGACGGACTGCTGTGCCAACGGACATGGTAAAGTGCGTAACAGAGAACACTTGATCACTTTTTTGCTCCGTGTTAAAATGTTAAACCGTCATACTCCCTTGACATGACAAGTTTAAGCTCTGGCACGGAAATAGGAAAAAAAAATATTTTTTCTTTGTAGCCACAGCCAGGACTCACTCCATTGTGCATTTTGGATATCTTTTTGTTCCACCCAAAATAAATACTGAGCAGAGCCAGTAGAGCCACTGCCATCTCCATCACCACTGCCACCGCCACCGGCAACGATAGTAGCAGCGCCCCTCTTCCCCATTCCATTTTTTATTTCGACTTCATAAGAAAGTTCAATCGAATTGAAAATGACTCTCGTGTTAAAGAAACCAGCTGAATATTCCCTCCTGCTCATCCTCACTCGGCACTCATCACATTCAGCAACAAATTCCGTGGCTTGAAATGGGAGGGAGATTGTACACTATCACGCCTTTTCAGAGAAACGGTGCCTGCTGCAATAACAGCGTGCTCAAAGGGGTAGCCCTAGAATTATTATATATTTCGCTCTGCGCTCAAAAATTGTGCTAGGCTAGGGAGTTACTTTGATGTACTTGGCTGCACACACTCTTGCAGCATCCGTAATATGAGCAGCTTCTGATGTGCGTCCTTACTCTTCGTGGAACATTTCCATCATAGGAGCCCTTTGCCTTTGATAATGTGTGGCTTTGCCTTTTTTATGCAGGTCACCAAAACATGTATGGGCCGTGGCATGGGCCTTCACATTCATTTTCGCTCCACTATAATGACACAAAACTATACTGCCACTGCGCTGCAATCTGCAATGCATGAACTCTTTTATTGCTTCCAAAAGGGAACAAAAGCAGCGAAAGTGGAATCATTTTTTAGCGTCCTAAAGCCCAAGAACAGAAGAAAATAGTCACTCTTCTTTTAGTCACCAGCGACTATATGTACCATCAAACTTCTTCTCTGGCTAGCAAACATTTCAGTTAAAAATCAGACCGCTACAATGAGCCATGCACCATTCTTTTCTTTGCCGTTGTTGTTGCCTCTCCTCTCCGCTCTTGCTCTTCTCGCAAAAAAAGCTCTCTAGCTCAACCATATTTTTTGGTTGCTCACCACCAGCAAACTCTCTGAAAAGAACTCGCATATATCCACCATCCAAAACTCTAACTCGTTCCCTTTATATGACCAACTCACTTCAAATTCTCTTTCAGTATTGAGCCAGGTGGGCTGCTGAAATCAACATCGCTCTGTAGTCTGTGCTGTCAGTCTACTCCTTTTTACTCATATACGGAACACTAACAGCTACCACTTACCACTTTACCTTTTGGAATGTTTTTTCTGGTTCGGGGCTGCACCAGTGCATAATAATATTATTTTTCTGGTGTGGGATGCACCAACAAAATTTTTTACTCTGACTTAACGCTAAACACAAACGAGGGATTTTCCGTGTGCTCTAGCCACTAAACTAGTAGTGAACACAATACCTGACTCACCTGTCTTCATTCAGCTTAGAGAGGAACCTTACGACTCTCGCTGTACCTTACCTATTGTTGTTGCTATTGCATATTATTACATTATTATAATCGTTTTCGTGTTCCATGCATTTATGTGTAAATAAGATACCTAAAAAAGCGTAGCACCACCGCACCGTACCAAAATATACAATTCTCGAGAGTTCTCCTCTTCACACATACCTGTTTCGTCTATTCCCTCTAGGAATTATTTTTTTCTACGAGTTTTCGTGTGTTTGCAGAGACCAGAATAAAAAACGTACTCGAGTTCAACTTCAACTTGACGAAAACATTTTTTTTGGTCTTGTGCTCCTCGTTATTACGTGGATTGTGGATTTGCAGCGGACCTAAAAAAATATGTATAAGTATGCATGACACTAAAAAAACTTTTGATTTTTATGCTAACTTGTTTTATAACGCACGGAAAAAATAGTGAAAATAACAGAAAGACTTTTAGTGTAGTGTTGCACTTTATATCTGAGAGTGAAGTCTGTGCCTGGTTTTATGCTTTTCTGCATTCCAATTGTATCTTCATTGTAAAACGCAAAATAAATTGGTGGTCCACTCCTATTCCCATTTTTATCGTTCCATTTTAGCTTTATTGCCAAAAGCAAAAAAAGAAATATCACTTTTTAGTACTTGAGTGCGAGAAAAAAATACGCGAATTCGTTACACAGGATAAAAATACATTTCTCTTATCTGCTACGCATGTGGCATGCTTTTTGTGTACTCTCAAGTCCATTCCGGGCATGACAATGAGCATTATAAGGAAAGGCACTCTTAAATTAAATATTGCGAAATTACAAATTGTCCGTAATGTCTATAGTGTGCAGTGTGCTTTACCAGTACGAAGAGTGCATTAATCACACCGCTTGAAAAAAAAAGATATTTTCTCTGGGGAGTGAGATTGTGAGATGAGGATAATATTTTGGAACGCTAAGCGGATTTGATGTCCTCGGCACATTGCTAAGCACATTCCTGGCTTTCTGGTTTTGTGGTGTGCAATCAATTTTGGAAACGTCAGCGGAACTGTGTGAACTGTTTGTAGTGTGTAATCAACAGAAAGTACACGTAATTACGTGAAATGCAAAGTTGTAGCAACAAATGTTCGGCTTGACATTGAAAATTTTTTAGCTTGTAATACGAAGACTATGACTTTACACATTCAACAATAAAAGGGTATAGCGGATAGCTCTGAATAGTTCTGATTCAATTTGAGATTTATCGTAGACATACGTAGCGTAAGCTAACATCGTGGGAAAAAATTTTAATAGCAAACCTCAGCAATATTGCACCAACGCTGGAATTTCATAAGCACTAAAATGTAATTTGCTAGATGAGGGCAAAAAGTGGCACAATAGCTCATAACTCATAGCGCGAGGGGAAGTAGAAGTGTGCAAGTAAAGTTAGAGCGCTGGAACGGAAACAATATTTTTCAAGGCGTAAATCCACATCCTCTTCGTACCCTCCACAGGATTTTTTTTTTGGCGTGGGCAAAAAAAATAATGCAAACAGTTTACAATTTACAAGCTCCTACTGTGTAAAAAATGCACGTTTAGTTTGTGTAACTCAATTTATATTACTATAATACCTTAAAGGAAAGTGCTATAAAAACAAAAAAAAGGTTCTCAATCGTGTATCATAATTCCATGCTTGCCGGCTTGATAAATTTATTTGATAAGAAAATTTGTGAGTGACTGAGTGTATCGCAAAAAAATAATAAAATTTGGATTAAAGCGAGAGAGAGAGAGAGAGGAGAGCAGGGAGTCAGGAAAGAAATTTGTATTTTCCAGTTTCAGTTATCTTATACAAACGGGAATAAAGTTGTAATATAGTTCACGCTGATTACGAACAGCAACAGTTCACGAAACAATTTCATTTCTGTGTTGGATGGACGTAAACGTAGCAAAAAAAGTGATTCATTTATGGACTAACATATTTCTGCCATATATGTAAGTAAATGCGAAAACGTAATATTTTATATTGAGTAATACATATTTGCTTCTGCTAACTTTTTTTTTCGCCGAACTGCGTTACAAAACATTACCCACGAGCATTTTTCTCCTTTTTGCTTTGGTCCATTTCTTGCAAGTTGCAGCTCTCAGAAGAATAAACGGTGAAGTAGCACAGTCAATACAAAGCAGACAAGAAGAACTATATATGTACAATTTTTGCTGCATCCACTATCTCCTAATAAAAAGGGAAAAGTAATCTTATCCAAAAAAAGAGAAGGAAAAGGAGAGTGATGGAATAGGAGAAAAAAGGAGCTAGGGCCATCGAGCACAATATATTTTTTTCGTGCTTGTACATTATTTACGCAAGCATTTCCACACAAAGAGACTACTTCCACTAAGTGTAATTCGGATTGAAGCCTTTAGTTAATTCTGCATTTTTCTCCTTTTTGCTTTGGTCCATTTCTTGCAAGTTGCAGCTCTCAGAAGAATAAACGGTGAAGTAGCACAGTCAATACAAAGCAGACAAGAAGAACTATATACAATTTTTGCTGCATCCACTATCTCCTAATAAAAAGGGAAAAGTAATCTTATCCAAAAAAGAGAAGGAAAAGGAGAGTGATGGAATAGGAGAAAAAAGGAGCTAGGGCCATCGAGCACAATATATTTTTTTTGTGCTTGTACATTATTTACGCAAGCATTTCCACACAAAGAGACTACTTCCACTAAGTGTAATTCGGATTGAAGCCTTTAGTTAATTCAATATCAAAATCCAGTTTTCCCTAGAACGCCAGTTGCTTGATGTATTATGGAAGTTCGTGCTGCATGCTTTCTGCTCATATCCTTTGGGCTTTTTGCTGGAAACGCAAACGTTTCCCCTTAATTCCTCCTGCACACTCGCTCCTTCCATTTTAACTCTATTTTCACATATGACTTCATACACTCCATCTTCAACAATGAGCTGTAGCTTGAAGCTTGTAACAATAAGTACATAAGCTAAACCGTCAAGCATCCAAAAAACGAATCTTTCTTTTAAGAGGAACAGACAGCAAAAAAATAATACTGGCTGGCTCTCGTGCATTTTTGTAACGGATTGTTGTACGACAGAAAGGAGGAGAACGGAGAGCCATCATCGGTATTCTCCACTGGGGAAGGCATAAGGCATACCTTAGAAAAAAAAGTCGTCGTCATCGGCATCGTCACTGCTAGCGTTACCTCTGAATTTCTGCTGCCATAAGTATTATTTGTATTTCAAGTTGGGTAAATACTTGTCGTAAAAATATTCTTCCTTCGTATTCGGCATTCGCGCACATTTCAGCTGAATAAGAGGAGGAAGGAGTTATTGCACCTTAAGAAATATTTTTTAAAGGATTCCTTTTTCTGCTCACAGATCCAGTCTCAGTCTCGATGAGTTTCTAACAGGCACAGTTTGTAATCTTTGCTATGGCTCTTCACATATTTTCCCCTTCTGGTTATATAAGAAGGAAAATCATGGTCGTTGGTATAAAAGCTCACAAGAAAAAAATGTGAGCGAACAGGTATTTTTCTTGGGTATGTGAGTAGGTAGGTACCCAAGTGGGTATTCCTTTCTCTGTTTAAAAAGTTTGGATATTTTTTAAGCTTTGAAAGAAGTTTTGAAAGTAAGGTTGGCTCAAGCTTGCAAGCTCTACTCTTTTTCCATTTCATTTCGCCCATCCAAAAAAAGCTAAATATTGTGCTTCCCATTCTCCTTTTTTTAACTTTACGAATGAACAAATTTGATAGGGTCCTTTTTACGAGACGGAAGAAGAAGGTGGTGGTGGTAGTAGTAGTGGAATTAAGAAAAAATGTATTTTACTTGTATCCAACTATGCTAGTGCTGCCACAAAAGAGCGAAACAACAACAAAACAGTGCCACAGGTAAAAAAAAATGTACGTACGGGAATGCCCAACAATCAACTCTACTACTCTGCTGCGTACTTCATGCACTGCACGAAGAAAAACAGGTTCATTCATAATAGTGATGGTCTATTCGTCTTTTAAAAACATTTTTAGAGCTGATTCCCCTTCGGAGATGGAGGTGCATTAATACATATTGTGTATGCTTTGAATTACTGATTTTTCAGGGAATTGGATTGATATTTGCAGCAATTTCATCCTTTCTCTTTACATAGTTTCTGTAAACTTCAGTCCCAACTTATTTTTAGAAAAAAAATGCTGATCGTAGATTTCCTCCTATAACTCTCCCACAATTTTAGGTACGTAGTATTTTCTTAGCTATTCACGGAGCAGTGCCTCTGAAAATTGTAAACAGTGAAGGGTCTGGTGAACGACTTTGTGAAATAGAAGAAGGGAAAAAGTTTGTAATATTTCTTCAGGCTTAACAATAGAGCCAGACCGGAATCAAGATGCTTTTTCTGAGCTTTTCAGCAGGTAAAAAGTGCAGAGTGCATGTTAGAGCGTACATTAGCAAAACTTTTATTTCCAATTCGTATAAGAGAAAAAAGACACACCGAACAACCTGTTTGCTTTTTTTTACTCCAGGACAACTTTTTATTTTCTGAAAAAAAGTACGCGGAATTTTCCCGTTCGAGTACCTCTCCCAAAAAAATTCAGGGAAATTCCTTACCTTATGATTTTTTCCTTGAAGTTTTTAACCCAGCCTAAAAATATTCGGCTAGTTGGCATTATTTCCTACTACAATAGGATTTGTTTGGGATATAATGCACCTTCACAATGCCAAGTAGGCATGAATGGGTAGCTTATAAGCTTGACTTTACTCCGAAAAATGGGAAAATATCTGAGCACTGAAAATGATGATGAAAATTCGAATTACCTCTGCAACAGTACAACTAGGAGAATCTATATTGTGGCAGTCTTCTGTGGGATTTCGAAATGAAAAAGTTTTTTTTCTATGAATTTTGTATTCTTTCAAGGAGCTCTGTATCTTTCATCAACTACAGCAACTGCGCCGATTCATCATTTCGTGGCTGTTATTGCCTCTCACCATACTTTTCCACCCCTGGTAAGAGCAGGTGGGTGTAAGCGGTGGGTTCACGGGAGGGTGTCCAAAAAACATACTTTTTATGGACTATTACATACCAATACCATACTATGGTAACCATAGTAATGGGGCTTTTAATCACAGGTGGCGGGAAGGTTGCAAGTGGACAGATTTATTTTTCAATTCTAAAGTTTCATACGTTACTACTAGTTCGAAAAGGGGTCGGTCGGGTCGGTTGGCTAGGGGGTCCCAAAAAGGGAAAAAAATGTGGGGGGGGTTAAAAAATGAAGGCAAACGGACGGAAATTTTTTTTTAATGCATTCTGAGAAAGTAAAATCTTCGATTTATTATTTCATTTTAGAAATTTGTCATCCACGTTTGATTGAACTTTCTTTCCTACTGGGCTAGGAGCAATTTCCATGAACGCTTTCCTAGACTTTACCGGAGCCTTTGCTCCCTTTTTCTTCGTGTCTCCTGCTTGTTCGTCTTCCCTTTCCTCAGT
>JAHZND010004576.1:0-15219 GCA_027744115.1 Acrocyrtus sp. NNG-2020 | reverse complement strand
AGATTTACGCATTAGAATCCAGCGTCACCAACTGAAAACAATTTTTGTAATGATAGCAATTTAGTGCACGCTATAAAAAGCCAGAACGAGAGTTTTGACGCTCACGTAAGAAAAATAATTACAAACATTTATGGAATCCATGATTAATTCTGTACAAAAGGTTTGTTTAGAAATCTTTTCTGAAGTATTGTCATTGTAGATACACAGCAGTAGACGCCAACAAGTAAAAGTTCAAAATAATGAATAATTTTCCACTAATAAAATAATGCTTTCTCCAGAACAGATATGACTCAAGCGTAATTTCTCGGGAACTTCTCGGCTCCAAAATAAAGTTTATCACAAGTGGAATATACCTTAATTAGCTTCATTATTATTGCTAATATTAGTACCATTAAAAAGCATACAAATATATATTTATAATAAGGTCTATCAAAATGATTTCTTTTCCTACTAGTATTAATTCGAAGATGCCGCTACAAAACTTTTAAAAATGAGGAGATGAAAAGTTTTCATATATTGTTTTAAGTTAGTTTTATTCTAATGCGTCCTTGACATTTAACAACATAAGCAATTAGAAATGTCTCAAACGCGCATAGCTCGTCGTCAAAATCCCCGAACCCCATCCACACTTTAACTACCTATTTACTTCAACCGGCCGTTCCGATTGATATCTGTCTTCCTTAATCGTATATATCAATACTGTAAAATATTACAATGACGTTAAAGTTATCATCTTTCTACTTATGCTTTTCACGTTTGCTTTGACATTCCAAGATTGACAAGACATTAAAATATTACTATATATAAATACTACCACGCTGGAAATAAGATAGGATGTGAATAGCGTAGCTTTTGCACATTATCTAATTTCGTACATTCTCCAATGAACAACTAATTAAAAGTCAATGCGCTATACAGTTAATATTCATAATAACAAAGGCTCTTCCTGTGTTTCATATTGGTGGATTGGTATAGGTGACAGCAATTAATTAAAAATGTAGCAATCGCAAAGGTAGTTTGCAACTAATCCAACCAGTTTTCGAGAGCGGATCACGGTAATGTGCTGGAAAAGGAGGGAATTTGCAGTACTGCCTACCTAAAAAAAATGACCGATTTTTTAGTACACGATCATTCATTCTCTACCTTCGTATACCATAGCCGAGGAAGTTGTAACGTGCCCAAGGAAAACAATAAGTTTCCATAAATATACGTATTATGAGTATAACGGAGTGGTGAGAGTGATACTAAAATTGTTATGGAGCCGTTCACAGTAGTAGTGGCGCCGTGGTATATTACTATCCTTTTCTCCTTCATCTCAACAGTCCGTCTTAAGTACAGAAATTCATTACAATGAGCAACTCACTCTTTCTCCAGAGGAATAAAAATGTGGACGGAGAGAACAAATTGCAGGGCCGTGTTCAATTAAAGTGAAACTAGCTTCCTTAAAACCCTTAATGGAAATTTTTATCGACTACACGTACCACGTTCTTCATCCTCTTCCTTCAGAACTCAAGAAAGAAAAGTTTCTTTTTTGCCCACTTTTCTTTTCAACTTCGGTTGTAAATACAGCTCCTTACAGGACTTATACGGGCAGGGAAAATGCAACAGTGGCAGTAATCAAATGGTGCGGTGGTGATGGTGAGAAAAGAGGAAGTAGGAAAAAAAACTGAACGAGAATTTCACATCATCAGCTTTCTCCCCTTCATCCAGGAAAAAACCCCGAGACGTCTACTCCTTTGTGAAAGAATAAGATTTTGAGTGTGTATACAGCCATTGGTGGCTGAAATGGGCCACTAGTCGTCATCATAGTCGTTACAAAGACTGCCTATAATTAGCAGAGGGAGAACGGGGAGGCTGATCTTTTCAGAAATAGTGGCTAAGCAGGAGAACGGAGAAAGTTGGCTATGCTCCATGAACAGCTTCTCACTACCACCACCACCATTATAAGCACCAGTCTATAAAAATTCCCTGCCAGAATGGAAGCACCCACGTAAAAAAAATATTCTAAACAAAAATATCGGAATAGTTATCAACAACGGCTTAATATATGCTGAATATATTTTTTTACTATTCCTTTTCAAATCTTTTTTTGGTGTCGCAGAGACTCCAGAGATAAAAAAAAGAGATGTAATATTTGAGTTTGAGAGATATAAAAACGCGCATAATCCAGTTTCTGTCGCTGAATGGTATTTCCCCTCTCCAGCACAAAAGAGAGGATCTTTTATTAGTCGTTATGAGCGGAGTGAGAAGGCCACTGGAAAAATAAAAAATGAGTCTGGAAGTCACACAGAGAAATCAAAGGTTTTGAGAAGTCCGCTGGCAGTTGGCATCACGTTTTTTTTATTATTTCCTTTTGCATCCTCCTTCCAGATATTATTTTCACGGGAACCTGAGGTGCTTTTCAGCCACGAACGGACGCTGTTTGAATAACTTGTTTTTGGCTCTATTTGCGTAATCAGTGTGGCTGTCCATCACTCAGCCCACGTTGTATATAAAAATCTAGTCACTGTTTGCGGAAGAGGGCTGGCAGAGGCAAAGAGGAGGAGAGATGCAGAAAAAAAATATATTTTTTTTCAAATAATGGACTGCCCGGTGTAACCTCCATTTTCTGGAAAACGGAGAAAAGAGTAATTTCGGGGAGGGCAGATAGTACTAAAGCTAATTTACATTAGCATACATATGAGCAACGAGTTTTTCCTCCGAGCGCAGCCAAAAACTGGTGAGTAAGGAATGCTTTAAATAAAAAAAAGGTCAAAGTTAAAATGTGTGCATCTCTTAAGGGACTCTACCCACTGCCGGTCCACTATCGCATTTTGCCAGGGAAAATATCTAGGATGGAAAAAGATATCGTCCGATTGGACAATGCAAACATTAAGCAAACTGCTGCTGACTTTGTACTTTGCGTGCTGGTGATATTGATATATATACCCCGAAGAGGGAAAGAGAGCTGTCCACTTTAATAAATTAAGTAAAAGTACACACACTTCCACCCCGTAAGCCGTTGGGAAAGTTGGAAGTTACATAAAGCGCTTATATACCAGCCATATAGGGCTGAGCTTGTGTGCCACCGCCACATAGAAACAGTGTTTGTTGCCTTCGGCAAAGAATTCAATCTGCAATGGACGATTACGTTGCCAGTTTAGTCCTGACAGAAATAGCTGTGTGGAAGGAAATCGTATCTGGATACGTGTCCATGTCCATCGACCTAATTTTTTGGGGTTGATTCCCAGTCCGAAATGAGTATGAGTGTGAGAGCTCAGCTTTTTCCTCTTCCAGAACAGCTTTTTCACGAAAGACTACGACAACTTGAATAGAAATAGAGATCTAGAGGAGAAAGAGACTCATACGTAATGTGATATGTACATGCAAGTCTCCAAAAACGAAACTGACATGATTGGAGATAAGCAGCGACTAAGTAGGCACGGAAGAGACTAGAGAAACGCGAAAGGAAAAAAAAGACTGCCCAGCATAAAAAACTTTTTTTTTCATTTTATGATAGACGTAATTATTATCAACTCTCTCTTGCTCTCCCTCCCGCTGGAAATACAGCAAATCATCATGTCAAGCTGCACTTATCCTTAACGTTGTGCGTTTCCACCACTATTTCCGATGAAATTATTTTGCACACGGCCATATGCTCATTACGACGGTGGTGTTGCCTGTGGCTGGGCCTAATGTAATATAATCAGTATCAGAATTTTCCGTGAACGTAAGACTAAGAGTCTCCTTTATTTTAGCTGCTTTCTTTTCCCGTTATCCAAAAATAAGAGATGGAATGTAATTTTTCTATAATTAATTATTATAATAACTGTGTTTCATTGGAAAAAGCGTGTTTCAATTATTTTCATCTCTGAATTTTCCCCTGTTGTAGTGTTATTACTACCCTTTAATTTCTGCTTATGTTCCTAATTGCTCTTATCAGATTTCAGGGCGTTTTTTTTTTCTCCGGCAATGTTTCAATTATTTTCATCTCTGAATTTTCCCCTGTTGTAGTGTTATTACTACCCTTTAATTTCTGCTTATGTTCCTAATTGCTCTTATCAGATTTCAGGGCGACGACCGACCGTTAGGAAGATTGTGAGCGTCAACAATAGGAGAAAAGGAAGGAGAGAAATGTGAGAATGAAAAGCTCGCATGGAACCGCCGCCTTTGCCACTGCAGCTCGCAGGCTCACATCCTATCACTACTACTAGGTATTTATTTGGGATCCTTTTTGATGCCGAAAAATTTTCTCCCGTTCCCCTCTTTTTATCCCTCATCTGCTCCTCTACAATTCTATCTGGAAAAATAGCTTCTGGCTTTGACTTGTTCGTCTTCGGGCTACAAAAGTTACTGTGGGTGGAGTAGAATTACACGCCATAGCACACCAGCTACCACCACCGCGAACCAACGACATTACTGCTACTGAATTAAGTTTATTGCACATGTTGAGCACGACTGTATTTTCTTTTAGGAGTGTTTCGTTGCGAATATCAATGAGAGCAACGGTCTACTAAATTGCACCATTTCGTACAATCTTCAGTACAATGGCTCTATCTTCCCAGTCTGAAAATAGCCAGCAACTTACTGGTGACAATGGGAAATGGGGAGCACAAGAAACGTAAGAATGAAATGGGAAAGTGAAAAAGAAATAAAAGAAAACAAGTAAGGAATGGTAAGTTGAAATCTAGAACGTTATTCGACTCTATAGCTTAACTGGGGCGAACAGAGCAGCAAGCAAAGATGACCTCTTCCTCTCTATTCCTCTCTACCCTCCAAAAAAAAGAATCCAGCTCTTTTGTAGTGGAAGTTATTTTCAATTTAATTTATGAATGCCAGCTCCAAAAACACTGCCCAAGAAAAAGGTGCGGAATAGTTGACGGTCTAAAACTGGATCCGAACCAGTGTGTACTTGAAAGAAAAGAGAAATGACTGGAACACAGCACTCTTGTCATTTAAAATAAGTATTTCTGTTCCTTTCTTGGACTAGTGTTGACAATACTGGCGTTGACCTGCTTACTAACAAGACGTGCCACTGAAATCCACCAAAAGCCACCGTAACGCTTTCAACGCCTGTCCGAAATGCCCTGGAAAGCTCTCCATTATCCCGATTGCAAGGCCGCCCCGGCTCGAAATTCACAGGAAATGCTTACTCCTTAAAGGAGTCTCCTTTTCAGCACGCCTTTAAGGCAAAGCTGTTTGAAAAATGGGAGAGGAAATTCTTGTTGAGTTATTTAATGGGCTGAGATGATACACACACGTAATACATAAAAGTAGCAATTACACATCACATTTATATTACGCCTACTCGCGCCCCGATAAAAATTAATCTTTTAAATAATTGGGACATGTAGTAGCCCCACCACTCACCACCATCAGCATTTAAACGGTTTTCGGATCTCCCCGTTTACCAATCATTTGCAGACTGTCTGGAGCTCGTGGTGATCGATGTAAAAATGAAGTAGTTACAGTGGAGAAAGAAGAAGTTTTTTACTTCTTGGAGTGAAAATCTCCAGTCTCGGGGAAATGAATATCAGTTCGGGTCTAGCTATATTTTTCTTTTCAGCAAATATTTAGGTCGCTCGCAAGTTTGTGACAGTAGAGGGATCCGACTTGCCACATATAGTGAATGTTCTTAATGACAACTGCTAATTACGAGAGCACACTTGATAGCAGGCTTTCCCCGAGAACATGACATGACTGATAAATACGACTCGACACTGATGCTGAAAACCTATCAGAAACAATCCCGTCGTAAATATTTGCCCGGCTACACACAAAATTCCCCCCCTTGTAGAAGGGAGAGTGTACAGTTTTTTTTAGACTGGGAGGGAGGCTTATCGAGCGAGAAAACGAGCGTAGGCACACAAACTTTCAACTTAGCCTCCGAATTTAAAGTCCGACATGTACCGCAACATGTTTATTTTATAAAGGTACGTGAGACTCTGGTAAGGGGATGGCAAAAGAATTTATTGGCATTTAACGATATTTACGACACAATTATTTCTGGCATTGCATCCACGCTGAAAATGACCTGGGGCAGCTTTATATAAGTAAAAGTACCTAGCTACATTTTTTTTTACTTGGGTCGAAGTCGAAGGTCTGATCCCAGCTTCAAGAAATATCTTTTACTGCTCGCATTATTCAGATAGCACATAAGTAATGCCACTGGTTGAAAATAGTAGTATTGCTTTGATGCTCCAATTTCTTTGAAGGGATCTTTCAAATTGTTCATAAACTCTATAAAATTGACTTTTTTCAGAAAATAAAGGGAATGCGGTTCCTCTAAATATATTTTTTTGTAGCTCTAAACAGCACATGCTGTAGATTTTGCAGGCAAATCGCATGTTTATCGCGGAATGTAGTATTTATCTGTGGTGTGGTTATATCCTGCCCGGTTCACTTCTATTTTACTGCTGATTCATGATCAATGCATCTAAGAAGAAGCATGTCTATTCAGTTGAGGATGTTTTCAAGTTTCATAAAATAAAAAAGATCGTTTTGCTCTAACATTCTTTTTCGTAAAATGCATCACAACAAATCCTCTTTAAAACGGAAAGTTGAGCGAATGAAAGAAAATCGAGGCAGTGGTACTGTCTATATAAGCTGCAGCCCTTTTGTATCAGGTTTCATTCAAGTAGAAAAAGAACATTTTTTTCTATGCGGGCGTTCAAACAATTTTTTAATCCTAAATTGGACTTTATATATCTGAGACCGTGAATGATTAACTCACCCAGTTTATAGGCGGATTTAGTGGAGAAAAGGGATTAATAATATCCTTGAGCCTATCCCCTTCTCATGGTCAATGAAATTGGAGTAATTTGGTAAAACAGGAAAAAAAAGCTTTTTACTACAAATGTAATTTTTATCTCGGTTTCCAATCAGTGCTTATATTCACTAGAAAGTTCTGAATCTGCAAAAAAAACGTATATTTCTATACAGCTGTATCATATAAAATACTCATGCGCACCCAGCGCTAGTCATTAAAAATTGATGGAAAGATAGCAACACTCATAAAATCTGGAATAGTAACGGCATTCCGGACTTTTATCGTAAACAATCAATCATTGTAAGCTCACTTCACTTTTGGCATTTTCAGCTCTACCTAAATACGTATTTTACTTTGGCATCTGGCCAGATAAGAATTAAAACAATTAATGGTGCAGTACAGTTTTTTAGAGGAAAGGTGAAAGCGCGAAAGTAAAAATATTTGAGAATGCTCCCATGATTTACTGAGCTATCAGTGAAAGGTCTACAAAAATGAAATGGAACTTATTTTTTCCCCATTCCGCAATATCAAATTGGAGCTAGAACGACATAAAAAATGAGCGCCACGTACAACGTCCGTAATTATCGCTTCCTTGATTTGATAAATGTAGTGCTCTGCCGCCATATATTTTTGGATTTTAGATGCATCCCTGATAGGAAGCAGGATATTGTGGTGTCGACAACAGTTGTATTTTGTAAATTAGTTTGATTACTACATTAATCGATTATCTAATCCATTTCAGTTCCTAAACTTCCTAATGTGTCCGGGTTGGTGAGAGGTTTGTAGGGAATCCCTATTTTTCCTTTTTTTGACGTACAAGCACCAGTGCTTTGCTGCACTGCAGGATAATCAGGGCAACTCCCTTCCACGAAAAAAAAAGTCGATTTACAGGAAATCATAATGATACAGTGAATCAGACCATAGCTGAGTTATTATTTCACCGAAAATAACCGCTGCGTGTACACACACGAAAGGATAGGCAGCACGAGCAGAGTCAACAGAAAAGATAATTTGTCGCATAAATAACAAGCGCAGAACATGTCACTTTTCTCTTCTACACCAGGACCAGTTGTACCAGATACGAGCCAGGAAGCACAGACAAAGCACGCAGTACACTGCTCTTATCACATTCCATTATTCCTTTTGAAAAAAAAATATTTTCACATGCTCATTTACAAAAATATGATGGTTTTTGCACACTGACAGTGGCAAAAAGTAAACTTTCACGTAATAGCTTAGGCCTTTTGCTTCCCGATATTTGCACCGGAAAAGGGTATTAAATTAGTACGCTGAGGCATATGCAAATGTAAAAAGTTACTAAAACGCTAAAAGTAGCATTTAGAGCGGCACTCTTTCTAGGTGTGTTCCATTTCACACACCGCTATCTATATTTAGACACTACTACACTTTAGTTCCGGCCTTTCCTCCCATTTCACTCCGGACGTGACGCTGAAGGTTAGTGACTAATTTGTATTAACGATGCAAAACGGGAGAGTTATGCTTTTAGGAGAAAACTTGATCTCACGCAAGAGAAATAAATTTGATTCGTGCGAACATTTTATCATCACATAGACAGTGTGTGAGTGTTTCGGTTGGGGTGTGTTATTTCCACACATAATAACACACACGCTGAGCAATTTTCTATATCGGTAGTTGGTTTGGTAGTAGTGTGGGCTGCCTGATGCCGCCCTTTTTTATAAATGTCCGCATTTCTCTGCAGCTCCAAACCAGTTTAGTTCAGTGATTGCGCCAGAGCTAGTTAAGTGGATGGGATGGAAAGAAAAAAAAGATCATAAGCCTATTTTTTTTAGGAAGCTGCTGCTTAGAGCTTGCAGCCCCACACTGTTTTTATGAGCAACCAAGGACTGTATTGGAGATTGATGTTTTTCGTCCACTCTGACATTTACATTAGCGAAGTAAAAAAAATAAGAGGAGCTCGCGAAATTAGTGCAATAAATTTTCTAATAGGGTAAAAGTTTATTTTTAAAAAAGGTTGGAAGTTACTTTCGTAGCTCTGTCTACTGCAGAGGAAAAAAAAGTTTTTTTTTCTTGGGACAAAATAGAGCACCACTCATAAACATTTCATAATAAACTGGAGGAACAACAAAAGGAATACATTTGATAGCGGATATGGGGAAAATACTTATTTATATGGCAAATGGGTCAGCTTTAATGTTTCCGAAAATGTATAAAAATCACTACACGGAGATTCATTTTCCCCGTATCTGGACTCCATCTCTTTTCGACAGTGCCGTACCTCCGTGCAAGCACACCCAACACATAACACAGACAAAAATCTAATAATAAATATCAAGGTAACATATTTTTATGGATCGTATTATTTCTCCACCCATCTCCATGCATTACTTTCATTTTTTCTATTGTCCCCCGCCCTCTTTCCTGAAAAAAAAATATCTTCCACTGCTAATGTAATGCTGACTTTGGTTGATAGCTATGTAATGCTTTTTTCTATAAATAGTGGCGTAGAAAAAAAAAGTTCTTGTAGCCCGTAGCTCTTGCCGCTTGTGATCAGATAATATCCTCCGCTTTCCCCACATTTTTCACTCGTTGTGTAGTGAAAGAATTATGCAGAAAAAGAGGATATTATAAAAGTACCTAACGAACGATCCACCTTCCACTACTGATTTCCACACGATTTTGTACACCATCATCGCCATCCATACATGAGGGCATTATGCATGGCATACTTCCAAAGACAACTTACATAAATCTACGAAACTTTTCTGGAGCACCGAAAAATCATAATCTTTTCCGTACTTTCCTTCTACCTTTCACCTACTTTCTATATGTATGTGCTGTATTTAGTTGGTGAGCGCTTCAAAACGATTTTTTCTTGTGACTTCAAGTATGGTCCATTTTCCAAGAGAAATGGATACCAAAACCGCCTGCTAAATGCATAATATAAACCAATCCTCCAAGAATTCAAATTCAGTCGTCGATCATCCGTCTGACACACCTTTGCCAATCCTTCAAAATTAAGTGGGCTAACCTTGTCAAGCATGAAAAATGAAAGTGCATTTGCGAAATATAAACGTGCGCAAATCAACCCAATCAATTTCTCCTAAATTATAATCGTGTGCAAATGAAATCTAAAGCTGAGGCAGAAAAATTTCCAATTTATAAAATCACTCACTGCCACACAACAGAAACATCTTATATTTAAGATGGGTACAATCAATTTATTTCTAGAGCTGATTATATTGTAAAAAATGGAAGAAGCGGAATAAAAATATGTAAAGAGTAAAATTCCGCACTGTTTTGATATTGCTCTTTTTGAATGTATTATGTAAAGCTTAGTATGAGTGATTCCTTTTAACATTTTTTTTAATTTTTACCCTTTCTCCTTTTACATCGGATTCATCTCTGATCGGATCTCCCTGATAGGGATGCCTTACATGATAAATTCCGGGAAAAGTTCATGAATACATAAAAGGAAAAAAAGGTAAGCGCATGAACGAATAGTAATTTGAAAAATGCTATCTATTCAACTGAGAAAGTCGTCTTTTGATAAAAAGAGAACAAAGCAAAAAAGCAAACTAATAACGAGAAGCAAGTTAGGTAGCTCTCAAATTCTCATCGTAAAAGGGATGGAAAAAACTATTTGACAATGCCTCTGATTCCACTTGATTCAACCACTTGTGCGAATTGCCATTTCAACATTATTTTACTGCTCGAATACTGCCATAAAAAAATATATTGTACCTATTCACTATTTAAAAGTAGAAGTAGCAGCCCTGCTAATAAAATTAAATTATGGGAAATATTTTACATCAAAACACTCTTCTTCGCTTTGTTCTTGCTCTCTGTGAAGTTAAATGTTTTTGTCTAACAAGCTGGCTCCAATTTGGCCAAAGTAAAAATTTACAATGAAGCAGCGAGGAGCAAAAATCCGATGAAATCCAATATTCCCTTTACTGTTGTGCTGTAGAACTCGCTAGCGGATTTGCTTCCAGGAGGACTTGGGTAAATAAAAGGGTTCTCAGATTTATAAACGAAGCTATTTCGCATCACCTCACACAGTAATTGACATGTCATACGGAAAAGTCATGTCTCATCGGTTGAAGACTCAGGACAAACAAGAAGCTTTCTAAATTGCTTGTTTTCTGGCTGCCACTACTGCCACCATCATATAGAAATTATCAGTCTAATAAAAGCTTTTCAATTATTTAAACCGGCCAAGGTTAAGGAAACAGCATGCAACAGAGAATTCGCAAGAAAAAGAAAACATCGGGAAAATTTGCTCTACGACATATATGACATTCTCTCTGTTTAGATTTTTTGCAGTTTTTTACTACTTTTTTTGGTGCCGTTCTCCTCACCTCTTTCCACCGTATTAGACACGTGAATTTTATTACAAAGAAGTTCCATTTTTGCGCGTAGTGCTGGTGCACTCGTGCACACCACTTCCCGATAATAAATAATAACCTTGCTGTGTGAGTAAAGCAGACACACAAAATAAAGTCCAATAACAATGAACTGCTTGAGAATAATGCGTTGTGCCGTTATTACACTTCCCGCTAATAAAATATTTCCTTTCTCCCATTTCCAGCTGAAGGAGTGAAAAGGAGGCTACAATAAAAATGAAATAACCTGGATGTCATTTAGTGTTATGTCTATTTATAGCTTAAAATACGCCAACTATACATCCGGATCCGACTCAATGTGAGTATTTTCTTTTGAATTAATGGGCTTCTGCATTATCATACCACCTGCCTACTTCTTCCTTTACATATATTTCAGCTAGCCTAGTTTGTGCCCTTCCCGAAAAAAAATATTCTATGGACCATCCACCTAAATAAAAAAAATTCTTCACCTCACCACCATCGTCGTCACCGTCACATCATGAGAAGCGTCTTACAGGCAACTGCATTTCATTTTCGTGCTGTGTACCGAGTACATATTTTCGTAATATTGCAAACTCGTATGAATATATGATTGCGGAGAAATGAAATAAAAGTTTATTATTACTTTAATATTAGTACCACTCCATCGCACCACCCCGCCACGGGGAAAAGTGTTTTTTGATGCTCTGCAAGAAAATAAATGGTGGCCATTTACAAATGTCAATATGCATTAAGTTCACAAAAGGGGGAAAGGTAGAGAGGGGAGGATGGGTGAACAGTGCCGAGGACGGAGATGGATCCGATGCCAGTTGAAAACGCTTCTCTCTTCTGAAGTTAACTGTTCAGTTCATTCGCCAGCGTACATATAGCAGCCGTCTATTCCAGGAACGTTCAATGTACTTTTTTCTAATGGCTTAAACGGCGAATTTATTCCTTTAATGAATACCTGGAAGTCTGGCATAACACAGCTAGCTACCTACATAAATAATTCAGAATGGCCTTGTCCAGCACTAGCCAGGCATATAGGTATGTAAATCAGCTTGTGAGTAGGTAAGTCGCTCTGCCAAGAACCCTAAAAACGATTTTTTTTGGGGATGTTGATGTTCACTCAAGTATCACACCTGCTTCAGCGTAAGGAATAAACTATCTCTTTTTTCGGTGAAAAAAGTGACCCAGTTTTCCAATTAGGGGGATCATTCATCATCACTTTTATAAGTTGCGAAAGCAAGGTCCGCCCGCTTTACTCCTAAAGTTCCGTTGTTGCTGCACTCTTCTCCTCCGCTCCGCCATAAGACCAACTGACTCATTCACACAAGGCTGAACAAAAAGAGGAAAATATTTATTTCGCAACAACGGGATAACACTAGAAATAAATTTTGTTTTTGAACTTCTGCTAATGGTCTTATTTTTACCGTTTCGCTGAGTCCACAATGGAAAATACAATCCATAGAGGTGCTTTCTCCATCACCATGAAAAAAAGTCAAATAGTCAAAAGTTCCATAAACTAGTTTTCCGCTATTGTTTTCAATACGAAAATGAGTAGTTCTTCCTCACAACTACACTTCTCCGCGATTCAATTGATTGTAGAAGAAAAGTTTAGTCCCGGTAGGGTACACACAAACAATCTTTTATATTCATCTCCCATCAATTCTGCTAAATAAACAGATGACGTAGCTACATTTCCTCTCCTGCTCAATGAGTCGCTGAATTTTTGCTTATTTACTGGTTTACCGCTACCCACATATATTCATCCGCAGAGTGCTTACACACAGACCTTCGGTAAATAGTATCCTTGTGCGAGCAAAAGTAAACGAAGAAGAACATGAGGGCCATACACAGAATAAAGTGGATTTTGTTGAATGGGATAAAGCTGGGAAAAGGGAAAAAATGAATAAAGAAGTATCAGAGACGAAGGGAAAAAAAGAAATAAATAAAGTGAAATTCTTATCCAAACACTTGAGACAGCTGGTCCCACTTCGTACTATACATTACATCTTAGAGCAAGTGCCTGCTAACACAATCCTCCATTTTATGTGATAAAGCATCACGCAAAAAAATCTGCTTTTAAAGGATAAAAAACTACATACATTTCCTGAGAAAGCGTATCTCCAGAAAATGGAAGTCAGCGTATGTTTTGTTGCACAAAAAAATTAGCAGTGGGAAAGCTACTTTCTTCCCCAGGCCATGCAACC
Organism: Acrocyrtus sp. NNG-2020; assembly: GCA_027744115.1. Classification (NCBI taxonomy): domain Eukaryota; kingdom Metazoa; phylum Arthropoda; class Collembola; order Entomobryomorpha; family Entomobryidae; genus Acrocyrtus; species Acrocyrtus sp. NNG-2020. Next base: position 1,915 of record JAHZND010004576.1, on the reverse strand, counting down.
GCACTTTCACCAGCGCAGAAAAAGGAAATTCAATGAAAATACCTAGAGCGCTCTTGTTGTATCAACTGTAAAAGAGCAAAGAGTGCTTATATCTGTATGGCTAAAAGGAACACATGCTAAAAAAAGGATTCTTATATAGGGGCCAGATATAGGGCCCGCCAACTTTAGCCGTGGCATATGTGCATAGGTACTGCTCCAGGAAACAAATGTCTCTGAGAGCCATGTTGTTCCAATCCGAAAGAAAAGAAAATGTTTCCTAAAGGAATGGGAGAAACGCGACACAGGCACAGCGGTAAATAAATACTCGTGCCTTTTCTACTCTAAATGTTTGTTCTTTCAAAGGTGATGATGTTGGTGTTGTTGTTATTTCCTTTTTTCTCAATGTTGATCTTATCCTTTTTCGTTTCTTTTTAAAGGTGCTACAATAAAAAACGTTTTTTTCTACCATTGCTTCAAGAAATGGTCAGAGAAAATGTCATTTTTCTTGAAATCTGCTGTGGAATCGAAAGAAAGAAAAGAAAGTATGTAACCTAAAAGCCATCTGCAACATTGGCACTGGACTACACGCTACAGATCCTGTTAAACAGATATCTGCCATGTGAAGGCTCTCTAACTCAGGGTCCTCGGGTTTAAAAATAAAACAGCAAACTTGGAATAAGTAGGGAGATGATACACCACGAGGAAAAGCCATAATAAAAGGGAGCTATACTACGTGCAGAAGCTATATGCTACCTATTTTACCTATTACGTGGAAAACGCAAAGCTTTCCCGGGAAAGTCACGATCTTCGATCTTAATCTGAATTCATGAAAAAAAGCGGAAGGAGATTGTGTAAAGATAAGTAAACAGGAGAAGTGGTGATGAATGAGGAATATCGTCGTTCCGTTGACTATATATAGTGGGCCAGTCCTGCTTATAAATTTATACGGTTTTAAGTCTGGAATACCTACCAAACGGCGGCAGTCTGCTCTGACACAGCACAAGTATTTTGTAGATTGATGAAATGGGTGATTTCATGGATTTTCCCCAGCCTATTATTACAGTTTCTTAGAAGGAGAAAGGGAGAGGCAAAGCACAGGATAAAGTGGAAGGAAGACGGGAAGCGGAAGAAGAAAAGAAAAAAAGGAAAGTCTTCTACTCCTTTTTTCGCGATTACTCTAAAAAAAAGAGAAAGGGCTGGTTTGTAAAGGCTAGAGCAACCTAGTCTCTCTAGTGCCTCTCAAGTGTTTATGTATTTCCTCTTCTCACTCGTCTTTTCATCTCACGCTGTGTCTCTCTCGGCCATCCATCCATCCTTCCATCAATCTCTTCATATACGTTTCCCTGGGATGTAAGTACTTCCCATACAAATGATTATATTCACGGGGATGAGGTGAGATGTGATGTGGTTACTGGTGTGATGTTCACACAAACCCAGAGGATAACACCAAACGACTTGGATGATGATAGAGAAACAAAAACTGAGGCACGACAAGAAGAAGGCCCCTTCCCATAGATGCACTTCACACATGAGTAGACATCCAAGAATGCTGTGAGATGAAATGAAACTGGTCCCGCTGGCCTTTCTTCTCCATTCTATTAATGCATGCTGCCAATAGCATAACATTTTTTTTCACTCTGTGGATTGATTTTCTTCGGTTTTTCTACCGTCACTATGAACATTACCAATCGGACTCTCAGCATACACACAGGGGTGCAGCGATACATCAGAAAAATACAGCGCACTGAAAATGTTGTAAGCGGAAAGAAAAGTTAATGTGTGACATTTTTCCACAACATTTTGCCGCTGGTTGCTAGTATAGTTCCAGGAAAAATGATATGCTCTGAGTAGATCACACTCTGAAAAGGTTTATAATGCATAAGGATGTACATCCAACTGGGAGACGGCTTCGTTATAATAACTCACATAAAAAAAA
>JAHZND010004575.1:0-15088 GCA_027744115.1 Acrocyrtus sp. NNG-2020 | reverse complement strand
TGACTTAATACGCTTTTTTAAACTGGATACAAAGTTAAATTTACTTTTTAACAAATAACAAATTACATTTACATGAATTAAAATTTAAATGAAATATGAAAAAGGGAATGCAATGAGTTAGTGAAATTGGTTGAAACTTGAGAAATATTCTCTCCTATGTAGGTATATATTTCCATTTCTGCATTCATGCAGTATTTTATTTAAAACTATGATAGATTTATTGTTAAGATTTCAATTTAAAAAATATCAAATCATTTCAAATCAATAAGTGTTTAAAGTTAGCACTTAAGCCTTCAAATTTATGTCAATAAAAATTACAGTCGATTTAATAAAACTAGCGTATATAACCAGATAATATATTCTTTCAAAAAATTGTGTGAACAAACAATTTGGGCAATTATGCATGGTTTCATTACCAATTACATGAACGGATACAGGAAAGGAAATCAAATGCTAAACTAAAGTGTACAAATACAAAATATTTTTTAATTTGGCTATATTCCATAGAATGTGTCATAAATATAGGTGCCCTGTAGTCTTAACCAATAAATTAAAACAGATTAACATGGTATTTCATATGTAAGCGGTGGGTGGTCATAACATTTTATCTCTCCGTCCGAAATCAAAATCATTTACAAGCATATAGTACTATCTTTAGTGTCACAGTGTCCCCTGTCATTGCAAAAGGAGGTGGCAATGGCGATCTTCTGAAAAATTTTGTATTCGGACAGATAACTAAAATCTTATGACCTTCTCAACATTTCCTTTAAACAAAAATCGCAAATCATACACACTAATTATTTTACCGGTCTGAATGTTACGACTAACATTTACTTAAGCGATATTCAATTGGCGCTCCTTTCACAGAATTAATGCTTCCTGCTTTTTGGTCTTAATTGAGCATCCAGCTATAGTAAAAGAACAAATAATAATTAGATGAATGTGTTATTCATAGCATTAACTTGCTAAATACGTCCTTGAGTATTCAGATGTTTGTGAAAACTAATTTCACCAGAAATCTATAAAAGGTAAGAAGATTGCTCCGCGTAGTATTAAGAGTTAGTAGCACAAGAGCGTAGTTCATTGTTCCTCAGTCAACAGTTTTTCTATTACGCAATTTACTTTGCTAAATTTCTGATGAAAATAGTTTTCGCAAATATCTAGTTTGTGCTAAATAGTTTACCGCTTCCAACTCGCTCTCTGTGAAAATTCTTTTTAACTGCTGCCGAATAGGTACCAAAAGTAGGAGAAAGAATGGAAACGCCAGCGAAATTTGTTTCCATGACTTAACACCCCATAGAAGAGCCAGACATGAAATTTGTATAATTGTATACAAATGCATTTTCCAGGTTTTTACTCTCCTCACCCATGGAGTTTGAGGATGGTTTTCAACAGGAATGAAAAAAAGAATAAAACGCTGGTAGAGCTGAGATGCACTGAGAGCGGAAACACCCATGTACATAAAAACTCCAAACAGAACAGCCATTGGGGTAAATGCCAGCAACGGGCTTAAGAGGACAGAGCATCCAATAAGAATACTGACAGCCAGATTCGTTACTCGTTGTTCTAAATAAAAGGAATTTCAGATACAAGTGTCTGCAATAATATTGGTACGTAAAAATTTGTGATGTGTCTTACCATGAACTTTGACAATGGTTGGCTTCTCTCCGGGTGGGTTATTTTTAGAATAAACTGTCAAAGCAGTGACATGTCCAATAGCTCTGATAGCTGCACAGCAAAGCCACGGTGCTCCAAAAAAGCCAGATCCACAGTTTATTACTCCAATTAGCAAAATATCGTAATGGAGACCAGCGCCTTTAACTAGCTTCCTTTCCTTAGAATTTACCAGCAATTCGCAAATTTGCTGGCTCATGAAGATCTAATTTTCGTAAAAAATGATTTAAACATAAGTTACACAATGATGTTAAATAAGACAGTAGACAATAAAAACATTATACTACTTACAAGAATAAAAAGTAACAGCGCAGGTGCAAGAGCAGCAAATATAAATTTGGGATCAAGATCTTTTGTAACCCCAAATGGATTAATAAGCCAGCCTCTCATTTCTGGACTGGATGGCTCTAGACCATTCGGAACCTTAATTTTTTCGGTGTAAGTATCGTTCTCGAAGTAGTCGAGGGAGACCATTGTTAAAATTGCAATTGGCACTCCGAAGTCTCCTAACGCGCGTCTTGCCTGGAACGTGAAATAAAATTTATATATTTATGCCAGTTTATTGTATCGTACATGTTTTAATTGTTTTTGGCAACAATGACGTACCTTTTCACCGAGAAACACACTATTCCTGAATTCTTTCAAAAAGTAGCTAATAAAAAACGTTCCCATCATCAAAATTGTACTCAGCAGAGCTGTATTTGGCTGGGCTGTGATGTCATCATCTTAATAAGCCAGCCTCTCATTTCTGGACTGGATGGCTCTAGACCATTCGGAACCTTAATTTTTTCGGTGTAAGTATCGTTCTCAAAGTAGTCGAGGGAGACCATTGTCAAAATTGCAATTGGCACTCCAAAGTCTCCTAACGCGCGTCTTGCCTGGAACGTGAAATAATATTTATATATTTATGCCAATTTATTGTATCGTACATATTTTAATTGTTTTTGGCAATAATGACGTACCTTTTCACCGAGAAACACACTATTCCTGAATTCTTTTAAAAAGTAGCTAATAAAAAACGTTCCCATCATCAAAATTGTACTCAGCAGAGCTGTATTTGGCTGGGCTGTGATGTCATCATCTGAGTCAACTGTAGAGTTTCCCATGGACTGATAGTCAACTGGAAAACTTCCATTTTGAGACATATGTATGTAAATTGGTCGTTTTGTTACTGGAGCGGACAATGGGTGCAGCTCGTAAATTTCGATGAGATTGTCAATGGACTCGTACATCAGTAGCAGTGCCGTTAGTACAGCAAAGATATCCTGTGTAAACTTCGTGAACCATTTAACAAGTACGCTTCCTTCAACAGCCACAACAATCAGTGTAATCAGCAGCAGCCAAACACTAATCCATGCCCGCATAGGCAGGAATTCAACTCCATATCGTTGGCAAAACTACATAATGTTTTTATATTATTTGCTATACCCATTTGACTTTTAATAATTGTAAAATTAGTGCAAAAAAGTTGCTACACTACTTACTCCAAAAAGTATCTCGTCAAATACTAAGAGAGGCCCGGTGGGTCCTATCGGGATTAACGGTTGCGCAGCAAAAATGGAATAAAATACTCCTGCCAGCGCCGTCGACATAAGTGTTTCGGAAGTTCCAATTAGATTCTTTGTCTTCTCCCCCATCAAACCAGCGAATGTAATGACAAACCCAATGGATGCAAAGTACATAAATACGATAGTTGAAAAACACTGAAAGTTGAGGGCATCCGCATAGTCCGAAATGTAAAAGGGTAATCTATGTTTTATGTCATTAATCAGTCCTCCAAATGGGCGACCAGTTCTTTTGAATGGATTATTGTCGTGCTTTTCACCTCCACCTCCAGAATAAAACATTTTAGTATCTAAATTATCCTACTATGCCAGCATTTTCCTTGTCATTTGCTTATCTTTTTTCCAGATTTTACCTGATTCCTGAGGTGCTGTCATTACCAGTCCGTTTGTACCGTCACAAAATGATTCACTAGACTTGACAAAAGATAACTGTTTTTTAAGTCTTCTCAAGCGTATTGCTTTACTTTTGGCTTGAAGCAAGTGCAGCGGCAAAAGATCATGATTGTCCCAGTCACCTGGTGGCAAGACAATACTGTCATCTAAAAACTCATTAATACCAGCCACTAGGTTTTTTCTTCCTTTAGCAAGAAGGGCGAGTTCATAAAAATGCTGAAACCAGAGAGTACACTAATTAGAACTAACAAATTAATACAGTCATTTCAAACCATTATAAACCTGTTACACAACTTACCTTATTAGACATAAGTGCTCCAAATGATCGACCAATTTCAAGTAGGTCCATTTCTACGCTAGTTGGCACAAGTAATACCGCAAAAAATCTTGTGGGAACGGGAATCTTAATAAAATTGTAATGAAAAAAGGGTTAGCTAGAATTATTCTGCTGGGTACACCAAGATTCCAGAATCATGTAGCTACCTCAGTAACATTAAACATGAATGTCGCCTCAGCCAGCCGGACAAAAACGAAGATAGGCTTGCGAAGTATGTCAATGTCACCAACCATCACCATCGTTGCTTCAGCTCCATTGGGCAGGTTCCTCCGCATTGCATCTTTTCTTAAAACCCACTGGGTTAAATCTTCCTCAGAAACGCAATACGGACCTCCAGTTGATGTCTTGTTAATTTCAATCTAATGAAAAAATCTCATTAGCTGCCCATCCAAACAATTTTATGTCAAAGTCAGAACGCAATTACATTAATGAATTCATTGTTTGGCTTTATGTAGTTTGCAGATGCCGTTCGGTGAAGAGATCGTGAGGAGTTAGCTAACTCGAAAATGTTTTTCTGTATAGTGCTATTCCGTCTTATAAGCACGCAGGGGTCCGTCGAGGGAGGAATTTTTCCTTTCCCTTTATCATCGTATAGACTCTGCACATATTAATAATACAATTTGAAAGTCATATTTGAACCTATTATTTTAGCGTTTTGTTTTATTAGTCTGAATTCGCACAGAAGCAGAGGCAGAAACGGTTAGTTACCTGGAGACTGACAGCACTTGTGTTAATCCTGCGGAGACCAAACCATCCCCGTTCGAACTCTTGCACATGTTTATGCTTCAGCAAAAGTGCCCTCATTAGAAGGGAGCTTTCCTCAGATCTAATTAATCCTTTACTAGCCAAATCTTCTGCCAGCCTGTAGGCAATTCCAGGCATATCCCGTTCTTCTAGATCCAGCATGATAATTCCTGGATATGGGGCAATGCGAAAAAAAATGCCTTGATTTACACGATAATGCCATTTTTATTGAAGATACTATAAATGAATTATTTACCATCTCTTTCGATAAGCTGCCCGTATGTCTGCAAAATTTTAGATTCGAATAAATTGGAAAGACTTGATAAAGGACTCCAAGAGCTGCTCAGCTTTCTCCAGTTATTATCCACATTTAGTCCCATCTTTGCAAAACTTTACAATGGCAAATCTCTTCTCTTGTCCTGCGCAGGGATCTTAACTTCACTACGTCACACCGATTCACTGAACGAGAAACATGTGAATGGCCTGATAGTAACCGATTTTACCTTTATACTGCTTGGGACTGACCTCTGATTTATCTGCTGTAGGAAAGAAGTCAGGCTGAGGTGAATTGAACTTCTGTTGTTCTGTTAGGCTAATACTCTTGTGGTAGGGAATGTACGGATAGCCATTATGCCTTTCCTCAGCAATAGATGGTAAAAGGGCGACTGTGGCACTTGGTTGAAGTAAATAATCCCGACCTTCGGCACGACCATTTTTTGTTGAAGTTGGAGTCGTGTTGGATGCAGCGTTTGTTGTGCTACTAGCATTGCTTGGATTTGAACTTTCTGTAGACGATAAATTGTTAGAAAGACTGGGGTTCGACTGGGTCATCCTGCATGCAAACAAAATGACAATGTAAACCATAGGGTTATAACAAATCACTCAAATTTTACTGCATTATACACTCCCAAATTTTAGAGAAAAAATTTCGTATGTGGTCTGCGTTCCTTTTTTCACATATGTAATGAATGGAACTTCCGTGAACAAAGAATTACAATGAAAGCATTGTTCTTGCAAGATATGGTAGCCCAATTCCAATGGGATATCTCAAATTTCAAGCCTTTTTAGTCTAAAAGAAAATGGGAGCGGATTTTACCATTCGACAAATAGGTAAATATATTTTGTCAGAAAGTTTCGCTATTATACTCGAAAACAGTCGGGGTGATTGCGGGCAGATTTGTTTTCTAATGTAAAAAGTATATCAAAACAAGGACACATTTTGCACATGGTGTACCTAACGTTGCTTATTATTTATTTTAGTAATGATCTTAGAAACCTAAAGTGACCACCTGTTTGAAAAGGCAGAAGCCATTTTATAATGCACCCGTAAGGCTTGCTAAATAAATAAGTGACATTTTAAATCCAATTCCAGTCATTGCATTGCACCCACTGGTACTGTTCTTTGCGACTACAACGTTTTAATTGAGAAAAATCCGGTCCATTTGCCACTTGAGATTTCCAAACACTTTAACGATGACATCAGCAATGATTTATTTGCTGTTTATGCCTGTGTGAATCACACTGTGTGATTCACTGCTAAAATGCAATCTATTATTTCTAGGTATGAGTACCAATATTAATTTTCCCTTTGGTAAATGCGTATCTACTTGCATCAATAATTGGGGCAACTCGTGAACAAATGAAGTTTTTCTTTTTATTTCGAAATGCATAGGTAGTATTGAAATATACAGGTAAACCCATGCTTATATGATGTAGAGCACGCCGTCACCGCAGGTTTCGGTTACAGCTAATTTAGCTAGCAAATCTCCGGAGGTTACGGCGGGGTCTACAGCATATACGTAGGGCTGTAATAGAAGTACTGACTTACTTCTCAAGATTCAGTGACATCGTGTCTCCGTCTCCTTCATCGCCGCCTCCTGCAACAAACAAACTGTTATGAGGTGGGAGCATGATTTCTGAAGGTCTTCTTAGTAAAGGCGCACTCAATCTTCTTCCAAACTTCCTCATTGCTTTTAGACTATAGCAATTCGTTTAGACCATAAATATGCAGAGGAAAAATAATAGGTTTGACTGTTCTGTGTCAAATCGGTGAAACTATTTGTACCCCACATCAACTTTTCTACACTCCACCATATTGTGCTAAGATATTGAACATGAAATTTAATAATGTTATAGTGCGCAAACCTGGCGCAAAAACAAAAACGCAACTACACTAGCACCATGCTAAACTTCTAAACAATTTCAATCTCAACAACGGTTCAAGTGTAAATTGGGTATTGGAAAAATAATTTCAAATCAGTGGATATGTACATCCCTTGTATATTTTATCTTCACTTGACACTTGACACTTTTTCAACCTCTAAAAATCAGAGATCCTGCGTTTATCTATCTGATGCAGCTCTATCGAGCTGAAAAGTTTCCTTTCATCACACCTCTCCAGTGCATGGCAACTTTGGCAACCTCAATATAACAAAAGAGCAACAAGGACTGGATCTCAGGCTCTTTATAATGCTCCTTCACTCTCTCCTCTCTCTCAATTCATGAGTATATGTGCACAGTGTTTTGCAGAATAGAATATTCCGCCGAATAATCTCGACCTATTTTGTGTGCACACGCATACTTAGGTTTAGGTATGTATGTTCTGTTTGATATCTGATGTGAATGGGTCCGCTAAGACAGTTAAATCCGTATAGGAAAGTTGTTTTTGAAAAAACCTATTTCACGCAGAGCTTATGAGCATTAAGCAATGATGAATGACGATCGATGATATTGGCCTTAATCAAATTGTAAACATACATAAATATAAAATCAATCTCTTGATTGATGATGACAAGTGACAAAAATGTAACAAAATATCTCGTTCGTAATTAAAACAAATAACTAACTTGTGGAGTGAATCCATCATGCACATGTAAAAGAGTGAACAACCACTCGCTCATGCCATAAGTCAAAATCTGCTATACGAATATGGGATTTTAGAGCCATCAAGAATCGTATGTGTATGCCATGCCAAGAGGAAGAATCGGACATTCGAAATTCGTAATCGTACCACTCAGATACCCGTTGGGTTGTGGTTGGAAAATTGAAAATTTGGGTGTCAGTGTCAAAAACAAATCCAACCCTACTCTAGACTTAAAATATTTGGAGGTTAATTGATACCATACAAGGTATTGTAAAGGCATTCAAGATTTTTCAGTCAAATTAAATACTATCATGTGAAAATGGAAAGAAGTCGGGTAAACCGATAGACTATGTAGCCAGTTGTTAAAGAGGAATTACACTACCCCGAAAATTGTAAATTCTAAAAATGCCGACGCACAATCTGACAAACAGACAAGATTTTCGATAGTTGTCTTTAACAACTTACCTATATACAATAGTAATAGTATACAATTACGCTGGGAATTTTTTAAAAAAAATTGATATGTTTGTCCATTTTTTATTCTCCCTTTAGCGGACCAAAAAGTCCTTGTGAGGAGTTTAAATATAAGCACGTCTAGACAACTACGTGAAAGCTGCGTAATAAATATTTGACTTCACACCACTTTACAAAATCCGAAATCGAATAGGCCAATTGAATACAAACATACGTTGACATCACCAATCACCATAAATAAGCTGAGAAAGACAGAATTTCAAAAAAGACAAAATGATTGTATAAAGGAACTTATTCCTTTAGAAGTTAGCCGATTATTTTAAAGAGCTCAAATTTTTCTTAAGCTTACTCACCCAATTCAAACTTAACTTTCTTCTCTGGGCTATTTTGTGCATCCGAGTCTGCAAGTTCAGATCCAGCCAACATTGACATTTGTGTCATTGACATTCGGACTTTACTTGTGTCCAAACAGTCGCCAATAGTAGAGTAGAAAATAAATTATAATTCTACGTAACAGTAATCCTTGATCATTTTTAACTTTCTAGAATTGACGACACTTTTACCCTTTTGACATTTAGCACCAATTTTTTCTATTCGTAAAATACCTACCTAAATACTAAGGCAGAAGTCACTAAGGAATCTAAGGATGTTGTCGCCGAAGTATATTGCCACTGTCAGCAAAGGAATAAAAGGAGGCTGTCAATTGATAAAATATACTTCTACCTTTACATATCGTGTCTCCCTTTTGATGGTTTGCTGATTGCTGCGCAAACAAGAAAGAAATTTTTGTACGTACACAGAAACATCAAAACATGTCACGGGAGGAAAACGTGGACATGAATAGCTCTCTATTTTTTCTCTTTAGTCTTCCTATTTTTTCTGTTGCTATGAATGACCAGTTGGCCACTGGCCAGGCTGTTTAGTTCTCTGCTTTAAATGAAACTTTACACTTATACTAATTTGTAAATCGTATTAACACGTAAAGATTTATATTTTTTATGTTGAAGTGAAAGAGAGGGGTCGAGCTAAGAAAATTAGAAAAAACACGAAAACAAACATAAATTAATTTGGAGAACAAAATGGAAATGTCTCAACCTAAAAATAGAATGGCTAATTAATGCTTTGCTGACAAGAAATACTGTGCTGACGATGAACACAGTAGTTTTATGACTTTATATTATTAACATTGAAGCCTAGCTAAAATATTCTGAGCTCAACATATTTTATTGATAAATGTTCACAATATTATTTAGTATTTAACCAGCTCAAATAAAACAAAAGCATAGCTTGTTTCTGTTACTGTTCTGTATTGATATTTGAGAGGACACACTAAGGCAAAATCCCGTTGCGTTGTTCCTTTTCCATCTGATTTCATACCAGCAAAATAGAAATGCATGTGCACGATTAGTGATTTGTCGATTTTCTTCGTAACTCGTCGGAAACAACATGCAACTTAACCTCTTTGTGTGGTGGAAGTGGAAGCCAAAGCAGAAGCAGTGCAGTGTAGTTCCAGTTAGTATTACACTACTTGGCGTTATTAATGTTTCAATAAACTGCTGCAAAAAGCCAATGACTGCTTTACTAATTCATTGCTTGCCAAATGCACAGTTCCGTCAATTGTTTTAGTTTAGCAAATCTGCGATAAGTTAGAATGGATACAAAAATCATGCAAGCGTCAGTAATTTTTTGTACATGTAAAAGACGTGTTTGTAAAGACTCTGTGAAAATTTGATTGATGTGAATTGAGTGTCTTGTGACGAAAAACATATTTATTGCTCGACTGAAGTTCTCTTAAAATTACTGGTCTACAATAACTAAATACTATTTTTAGTCAACCTTGAAATATTGAGCTGTAAGGTTTAATAATATTTTTTAAAAAAGACCTGTAATATTTCCAGGCTCGATCAAACGGCATTACTGAAGCTGTTTTCTAAATCTCGCACCTATACCTAGGTATGTCAAAATTAGTAGCAACTCAATAAACCATAAGACAAAAATTCAAAAGGCTAAGCGTTCGTTAAAGACCCAAAATCCATAAGGCTACATACCTAACAAGTTCACAACATTTTCTATTACTAGTAGTTCGCACAGATTCTAACTTAACCAATTTCTAACAAGTTTACTACACTATAAATGGAATTTTAGATTGGTGTAAGCCATGAACCAGTGTTGGAAAATTGCTAGTGTTTGCATTAACGCTACGCTATCCGCTCGGCATGCTGAAATCTTTCACTAGCGCTTGCGCTATCCGCTACAGTGGGAAAGATTTTTCCGCTAACGCTAGCGCTAATTCTGCTAATCCTTTTCTAAAAATTACAAAATCAGGGATTTTTGAATTTTTGTTGCCAATTTTAGGGAACTCAAGCCTGGAATAGTGCAGTAAATATGTTTTAACTATTTTCTGTTGAGTTGAAATTATGGTAATTTAAATCCCAAATTGTTTATAAATATTTTAAAATAACGATTACATGATGACTAAACTCTAGTACCTATGTAGCAGTAGTGCATTCTATTAAATAATCTAAATTCGCCATAAGTTTGTCGTTAGAGCCAACATAACTCACGAGAGAGCTGTTTTTAATTTAATTTCAATTAATTAATTATTATAATTGCAAAATATTAGTAACCACTTTGAAAGTTGAGTTTTAGTAGTTATCTTTTGTAGTGCCGGTGATGCGATAGATCTGTTAGATTAAGATAGCTGTAATTTTATCCCTAGAAATTGTGGAAATAAATATAAATTATGTGTCTATAGGTCTTACGATCCATCCGCTGTGGTAGTACTGAAGGTAAGATGAAGGTTTTATTCTTTATAGATAATATAGAACAAGATGGTGTCGACGTCATATTATCGTCGGATCTTTCCATCCAATGGCACAATCTGTCATCATTCCATCAGCCTATTTACGACAGACTATTTTGGACGGTCGATTTTTAATCAGTTAATCTACAGCCACTAAGCCTGTAACTTTTCCGACAAAGGGCGTTTTGAGTCTGTTGGTTCGGTTAGGTACGCCAATCAACTCACAACGTTAGCTTATTCAGGTACACCATATAGACGGATCTACTAGGGCAGAGGTGAGTCCTAATTTTACAGATTTATCTTGTTTTTCAAGTATCTTATAAGATATGTAACATTAAGACTGCACGGCGCTCTATTCCTTGACTGTTGACTTTTGTCAGTTGTATCTGCCACCACACCACATGGTCGTCATGGACGTCTTGTTCTGGAACTATTCTGGCTAGTGTTATCCTGCAGGATAAAAATCGGCTGCTAAAATGTAATTTGTGCATAAATGTTGATTTTAAAGAGTTTTAATGTCCTAATTGTCCTTTGGATACAAACTAGATAATCATGTGCCAATTTTTCGTGGAAATCGATGACACACTACCAGTTTGTAATTTAGTAATGGTAGTTCTCTTTGGTTTTTTAAATTAGGACGGGCTCTTGCTAGCACAGACAGGACCGGGTTTGCTGTTGGTGAGCAGTAAGTTGAAGTATCTGAGGCACGGTACAAAAACTCTATAGGTATTTCTACTTTAGTTCTCTTTGGCTTTTTAAATTAGGACGGGCTCTTGCTAGCACAGACAGGACCGGGTTTGCTGTTGGTGAGCAGTAAGTTGAAGTATCTGAGGCACGATACAAAAACTCTATAGGTATTTCTACTATGATTTTTTGGATCATCTCTTTCAGAATCTCTATTTTAAATTAAGAAACAAATTACCTCATAATAATGATGATTGTCGTAGTGATGATGGATGTTGATTTTTAGGTTGAGGAAGGAACAAAGCTGTCAGTTACTTTATAACTAGCGAGTTATATCAGCGAGTAAGAATGAGAGGTTACTCCTTACGATAGTTACGATACGATACCATTAAGATTACATAAATAGGTAACTTTTTAGATCACATTTTCTTAAACAGTTATTTAAACGTAATAATTTATTAATAAATTCTTGCTCTGTATGAATCAAAGTCAACAAGACCGGATTTTTCTGCTTTGGAAAAAATTCCATGGACAGCTCATTTCTATTTTTAGCTCTATTTAAAAGCAGCAAACGTTTGGTTTATAAAAAAAGAAGATAATAAATAATAAGTCATCGAATCGTTTTATGTACTTAGGTAAATACTTTAAGAAGATGCTCTCCAGAATAATCGACTGTTTTCGTCATATTATAAATTCATATTTTTATAACAAGAAGTGTTAACATTTTGACTTTGACAGATCTCGCTGGGGTATATATTCGTCTCATACACGAATATATACCCCAGTGAGATCTGTTTACTATGTTTTTATCAATTCTAGGCCTGCTGGCACTTGTTATGATTCAGTGTTTTTAACATTTTCACTCATTACAATATAACACTCCCAGAAGCCAATGATGTAATACAGGATTGGGTAGTTGTACATGTTATATTAATGATTTAGTTGCAAATCTTAGCCTTCGTTATCTTAATTAGCCAAAGGGTCAAAAATATTATTAAGTTATTCATATCATGTATAAGTTTAATCACATTTAGGAACGGCAATGTTGATTTTTGAAATTTATTTTTGGAGAAAACCTAATCTAATTGGGTCTAAATTACAATTGTATGTAAAAACAAATTCGCCTGATTGCGCTTTATTGCTGCTTAAAAAATTGCATGCAGTTGTTACATAATGTATGCGGTTATTCTCAATCTGCGCAAAAGTGCCCTGTAACCGTTTGCTGTACAGTTTTGTTCATTTAGACTCCGTCTTGTTAGAGATTTGAAATCCGTTCCATATATCCGTGTCGTCCACTAACACAATCTGTTGTAGGACTTGACTTTAGCTTTTGGTAAATGTGTTGTGTCATAGTACCAATGTTGATTATTACTCGTCATCGAATAGGTGTTGCAGGTAATATGATAATATGCGTGCGTTGTGCTTCAAAACGGGTGATAAAAATTCCATTGGTTTTTGCGAGTTACAAATAAATAATGCGTAAGTCAAAAACAAGGTGCCAAAAAAATTCACTATAGTCATGCGTACTGCAATACTTTCATAAATGAAGTTGGTTTTATTCTTGAAACAGCCGTCACTGTGTACTAAATGATCTATACGAAATATAGTTTTCAGTAAAATTGTGGTGTTAGTATATTAAGGGCAGCATAATGACAAGGCCAAATATACGGCTCCAACTTTGAATGTGCAGAGCTGCTATTCCACGCTGGGACAGGTCTAGAGAAATGTATAGATTTATCCGATAATCGATTTTACGCTTTTAAAAATTTAGCTCTTAAAAATTTAGTTCTTAATTTGTAGCCACTTTACCATTTGTTTCATGAAAACTCGAGTTGTTCTGCGCCGAACTTGAAGCAGTTTGCGATTCTGTCCCATTCCAGTTCATCCCCTTCCCTTGTCTGTTATCACTGGATAATTTTGCGCTGGCTTCTGGTTCCGAAATAGGTTCATCGTCATCGCAGTCTTCGTCATCTGTTGCATTTATTTGGGTAGGGGACATCACCTTAGCAGCTGGAATCCCATTTAGAGGAGTAGTAACATTTGAACTTGAATTGCCGGGCACTGTGTTTTGCACTGAAATAGCCGTAATATTTTCTACTTCCAAAGCCTTAGTGGCTGATAAACAAACCACTACGACGATTGCAATCTTAAAAATATTAGTTACGGTCATATTTAAGCAAGTTTTTATAAAATCTTACTAAATTAATTGAACGTTATAACAAAAAAATCTTTGCATGAGCTCTTCAGGCTACTTTGGGCGTTGCTCTTCCTCTTAACTAAAGTAAAGGTGAACTCAGTTGATGAAGAACAATATTTCTGTAACTCTTCGTTACCTGTATGTCCTATGACGCAATGTTTGCTACTCCAAATAGCACTGCCTTGAAATAAGCAAAAGTCCTAATTATACATTTTAAATAGATGTTGGTTTACCTACACCACATTAATACAAAATTGACACGCTCGCGCAGCATAGCATACAGCACGCGGCTAACAAAGTTTTGAAGCCTATACTTTATACAGATACATTGGTACATAGTTTAAATTTTTACATGTTGCAAATACAAACACTGGTAGAAAGCAGCGGCGAGTTTAATGCATCGCATGGTGCCGTGCTCTTGTGTGCGGAGAGAAATGGTTTTAAATGGAGTGTATAGAACAAATGCATAAAACGTTTCTTTAGTATATTTTCCAAGCATATTTTGAACAGTTCAGTGAGAGGCTTGTGCTTCAAAATTCCTTTTTATTCAATATAGGCGCGTATAATTACTTTTGGCTTTCTAATGTTTGCATTTTAAAAATGTGATGATGTCATTAGCATGGTGCAATTACTCACCACATAAATGCGCTAATTATGACTAAAAACTGTAAGACCTAAGCTTCAATGAAAGCTACTACTGATACAAGGCTTTTTAAAAAGCAAAATGAGCGCGTATTTAGCAACCCTGATTCTCAGGAGCAGAGGTGCAGGTGATAACAATTGTTGAAGGATAAAGTTTGCGTTTGGTCTTTTCCTCGTTGTCTTTGATATGCATTGTAACATGGCACAATAGTGTAGGTAAGTATGCATCGTCATAGTGCAAATATTTTGGCTAAAATTATTTATTTATAGGAAAACACACCGGAATGTTTTATTTAATTGCAATTTAAATTGTCAGAATGTTAAACCCGATGTACTAGGCTAGGCAGGAAACCGGTCCGGTTCTAGCATTTACTAGGTATTTGTAAAAGGCCGTTCACGTAACAGGAAAGCTACGGTCCGCATAGGCGCCTACTACCGCCGCCCCACTAAAACTTTTTATGACAGGAGGGTTAGGTAGGAGTTGTGACGGCAGCAAATATACTTACCGTTGCAACCACCGTAAACTAGCAGTGTTCCACAAGTAGCTACTAGGGGTCGTTCTTGTATTTTGTCGGAAGAGAATAGGTCCGATGAACATGGTGAATGATAATTTAAAGGTTCGTTCCTCAAATCATGACTTCTTCATTAGTTGTAAGGAATTATAATGCCTTGTCTACTATGATGAACAAAACTACGCAGAATGTCTTTTGGT
>JAHZND010004574.1:0-15073 GCA_027744115.1 Acrocyrtus sp. NNG-2020 | reverse complement strand
ATCTCTGTAATCGAGTTACTTGAAAGAGGTGAGTTCGGAGAACGTGCATATGTAAGAAAAAGAAGCACTTTTTTGTGTAGGCGCCACTTTAGTTCTATCTAAGTTAGATTTCCCCTGAAAAAGGGATATTGCTTCTTAAGCGTCTCCATTTTTTGCATACACAGATATGAATGGAATGTGACGAGAAATATATCGCAAAGCTGCTTTCTCTTTTGTTCCGATTTTCCTTTCCACTTGAGCAGGTTTAATCTTGAGACAGGAGAGAGACAAGCTCATATAATAAATTTTGCGTGCCAAAGAGAAATTACAACGTTTCTCTGTGTTTTTTTTTCATTTACCGGGCTTCTTCTCCCTCAAAGCGGAAAATTACTCCGAGTTATATCTCCATCTTTTCCACTCCTCTCTTCTCGAGAGTCACTCAGACTTTTTTTCCCTATAAGTTCTGAGCGAGAAAGTGAGTTGGTGTGTTCCAGCGATCAACAACAATTTCCCGACTTGTGCTCTGGTGCTGCGGTGAAAACACACAAGTCAGGATGCCTTAATTCTTCGTTGCTCGCCTTCTGCCTACGTATGCCCCTCCAACGACTCCAGCTTATCAATAGGAAGACCTATTACCCGAACTTAGTTTTTTCTCATCTTGTGTACCTCGTACAAATGGTTACTTACAAGACCGGAATACAGATATTTCCAGCAACAGTATAAAGACGAAAGCAATGTCGATGCTTATCCCCACTAATTAACACTTAAATTTGCTGAGGGGAGCCTACCACACACACAAAGAAAGTATGTAAAAATGTATAATTTCTTTTATAGAACATCACCATTTTGTCAGTAGCATGTCCATGTCATTACTTGCACGCGCTGCAGCTCCACGATTCTTTACTCTCCCTCCGCGCTGTTTTTTTTATCTTGTCACACATCAAAAGAAAAAGTAACCCGAGTTGGTTTTACCGTAAAAAAATATCCGCTTCATTCCTTCTTATAATTACCCTGGAAAAGAGAGGAAACTGGCCACTGCCTATACATGCATATCTACTTATCTACGTTATAATAGGAAGCCAAGCCACGGTGAGCATATAAACTATGGCATGATATATGATACGCTTCTGACAGGTTTTACGCTTTTTGTTTGTCTGTTTTGATAAAAGAAAGTCATCACAGTCAAAGTCATATTGTGTCAAAGAAGAAAGAACAAAATTGGAATTAGGCAGTATAAAAGCAGTAAAAGGACATATAAGTGGGCTCAGTGTAGCCAAACATGAATGAAGCGGAAGCACATATAGTGGGAGTGAAGGGAGTGGAGTAGGCACAATACTTAGACTAAGGAGTAACCACGAAGGACGGTTCAAATGTGCTAGTACGGAATGTAAGAAGAGGAGAGACATATGCGTGGTGAAATTAGCTCTTGTGTCTATCCGTTTTTTGCCGTGTGTGTCCTCGTACATTTTCCTTTAATGAGCTACCGCCACTACTGCCACTAAACTTATATAAGGACTGAGCTATGTATTCTCCGCTCCAGTCAATCTGCTTGACTTGAGTCCAATTTTCATTGGGCTCTCTCCGCTTCCTTTCTCTATTTTTTTTCTCTTGGCGTACTAAGTGGAGGAGGATGTACGGTTTGGCTGTGGAGTAAAACTCTGTTTATCTTTTTTTTTCTCTTGTCTGAGCTGACGTGACTTTCAGCTTGCACTGCATATTCGAGGCGGATCAGCCTCTTTTTTCCATATGGCTGGTGCAAGCTAGTAAAAAATAAAAGCGTATTTCTCTGCTGGAAAAGAGCCAGAGTGAAGGTGTTCTGTCAACAGCTTCACCATGAGTGGTAAAAAGGTTGGAGTTGGACGCAATAAAAGTTGCAATGAAGCCAGTCAAACGAGCAATAAGAGGAATTCCTCAAAGAGGAATGTTCAGCGGCAAAAGTTTCAGTTGTGGAGAATGGGCACTCAGGAGGGACGACGCCCTTCCACATCATCATCACCAGAATTCGCAAGAGGACAAAGAGCAGTGGTTATTGAAAAAGGGCAGAGAGGATCCCTTTCAGTCTCATCTTCCCAGAATCCGGCTCAGGGGAGTACGATCAATAAAATGAGATTCGTTAGTCGGCTCAGTGAAAGCATTTTGGATGAGAAGGGACGAGTTTCCATCGCTCCATGTAAAGCCACCCTCACCTCTATCTCGCACTCTTTTTCTCTCTCCTTCTCAAGAAGATGCGATTGCATCCAGTGCTTTGTAAAAATGCGCCCTGTTTTGTCATGTCAGATATGATATCGTGTGTGTAGCTTAAGCCAATACATGTATGGAAATGGCTACATTGTGTCATTCCATTTACGGGGGAAGTGTAGGCTGGAAAATAGATTTGATTAGATTGTTGCAGTTTTTTATGGCTTTCCCATTCCTTTTTTCCTCATATACCATTTTGGGTATATTTTTTTTCAAAAAATTTTCCGAGTGAAACAAGTACGTTCCACGAACTATCTCATATCTTTTTGTTATTTTTATGACTTTTTGTTAGAATTTTTATGGAATGGATTGACTATCTCTTTATAGCTTTAAGAGGATATTTTATGGGTTTTCTCGTTACAAGCCCTGCACACTTTTTCTTTTACTTTCTTGTTCTGTAGCTCCGCATGTGGTTTGGTTCCTTGTGAGTGGTAGCGGTAACCACTCGGATCACAAGATGGCTGGGAATGGGCAAGATGACCTTCCAGAGACCCAGGATGAGGAACACTGCATCCCCATCCCCATCCAAACATTTCTCTGGAGACAGACCTGCCCCTTCATCCGGCCTCGGTTGGGAAAGCTTCATGAAGCCACTTGTGTGGTATGACCTAAAATCCCTTTTTCTTCTCTTATCTTCTCTCAAATCCAATTTTACATTCTTTTTTTCAAATCAACTTGCTCATCGCTACTCCAGCATATAACCGTCGTACACATCCCGAAAATGTATTTATTGATCCAAACACCTGAAATTGGATTAAGCAACATCCCAACCAACTCAATTATTTTACTTCAAAGAAAAATAATGGTGCTCGTTTGCCGCACAACAAAGCGAAAACGGCACTCTTTTCACTTTTATAGCTTCCACTTTGAAAAAAAATACATCAAAAGTTGCTACGAAATTCTGCTAACAAACTAAAAACTAAAATATATAATTAATCTTAATATGATTTGTCTATTTCATGAATCTTGCTCTGCTTCTTCTTCTCTTCTTCTGCTCTCCTCAAAAATGCATAACTAGTTTTGTCAATCGCCAGCAACTCATCATGTAAGCGTTTGTGACACACAAAAAAACGTAAAAAATAATCTTACATCAAAAAGAAAAAAAATATCATTTTTCAGTTCACTTTTTTTTAATCTTTATTTTCATTCCGCTGTGAATGGTATACCAAAAAAAATTATGATAACCTTCTCGTAGACAAAGAAGTGCATGATGATTACAGAGCTAAAAGTAGAAATGTATGAAAAAGTATGTCACATGTCGGGGAATGTCATACGATGTCGCATGAAAATAGTTTTTGCCTTTTAGGTGCCCCACTACCATTCCCGTTGGTTAGATATTTTCTTTTTTTTATTTTTCTATGCTCTCTCCCTTTCCATTACGCTTTTACGCTGTTTGACTGTCAATACTTCCCCCTTAATTAATTAACCATAAACTAACCTGGGTTTTTTGTATGTGAGGAAGTGAAACCACTTAAGTTTCAACTTTTCTCGTACAACATACTAATACTCCAGTTGGGTTTCTCCTGGTTGCTACCGAAATATGACCATGAAAAAATTACCTTTCGTAGTTTTGTAGCTCGGATAGCTGTAGTTGAGCTTGCGGGGACCGACAAGCAGCCCACTTTTTAGCTTTCTACTTTCTTTCGCAAGAAGTAGAAAATTTTAGAAAAATTATCTCGTTTAATTTATGAGCTTTTCCACTTACTAGTGCCAATGTTGAAAACGCTAAAATGAAAATGGGTTTGTACGGAAGCAGACTAATTCTTTTTTGAAACTATAACTGGACGGTAGAAATTTTTTTGGCAGTGAATGTGTATATTTCTGCACTGCATTTTCACTTTTTTTATTGACATTTGCCAAGGCTGGGTTGTGCTGTCAATCTGGAAATGATTTTTTTCGACTTTTTATCTGGTATTTCCAGACAGACACAACACCTATTAAACGACATAAATTTTTAATTAGAATGGGAAATATCAATAATGATGGATGAGCAAAAAACATTTTCTGGCTGTTTTGCTTGGACTTTTGCTCTACTTTTTTTACTGAGCTTCAGCTTGCTCTTTGCAAGTAAAAAAAATTGCATGCAAGCGGAGAAGTAATTTTTTTAAACTCGTAAACAACAAATTTTTGATGCTTTTTACTTTTTTGAATGTTTTTTTGAAAATTGGCTCGTTTTGCTTGAAAATAAAAACTTCAATCTTTTATTTTCCAATTTTTTGATCACATTTTCTATTTTGCTCGGCCTTTTTCTGCATTTTTAAACCGGTGAAATGGCAAATCAAGCAGAAGTTTGTATTTTTTAACACCAAAGAGCAAACCTAAATATTAACCAGAGACTAACACAATTTTTCATACAAAACTGTCTAAAAGCGGACCCCATTTACTCCTCGCGGAATAATAACTCATCAGGTTTTTTACTGCAAATTTTTCTAACCATCTGCATTTTAGCCAATTTTCGGTAGTGAACTAGATCTAGAAAATGTAGCAACGAA
The DNA here is from genome assembly GCA_027744115.1 of Acrocyrtus sp. NNG-2020. Classification (NCBI taxonomy): domain Eukaryota; kingdom Metazoa; phylum Arthropoda; class Collembola; order Entomobryomorpha; family Entomobryidae; genus Acrocyrtus; species Acrocyrtus sp. NNG-2020. Next base: position 10,364 of record JAHZND010004574.1, on the reverse strand, counting down.
AGGTGATGGGAAAACAATTTAAAAAATCGTTTTTTTGTACTCCAGTCTAAAAATCAGGTAAAACCAAAAACTCCTCTTGCGTATTACGCTCTAGTGTTGAATTTGAATACGTTACCTTCTCTAACCTTCTCGTTTGAGCTACATCGTTAATTAATAACAACATCATCCCATTTCAATTAATTAATACATTGTGTGTTGTGTAACGTCTTCTGTCATGCATCGTATATACGTTCTCTCCATTTCCATCCCTTTTTTCAGTATAACGTGTCCAAGTAATAACTTATAAAACTGCCTTCCTTCCCCTCCGGAAATTGTTCAGACTGTGTCAGCTCAACTCTAACCAAGTTTTTTACTTGTCTGTAATAGATTGTTTTAATTGTCTGCGTGTGTTGTTAATTGATATACATGTTTTTTGGAAGCAAAAGAACTTTGTTCTGATACTTTATCTCTTTTTTACTCCTCTTACTTTTCAAGTGTGGTTTTTGCTATTTAAAAGTATCGTACCGACTCCTACTTCATAATAGAGCTTTTGTTCCCTCCCAAATCTTTAATACGAGTAATGTCTTTCTCTCTCGTTAGCGTTTAACATGATTTCGTTTTTATGTATGGTCATAATATTATACCGTTATAAATATGTATTTTGTAAATTGTGACTGATGTGAAGTCTAATTGAATTTTAACTGATGGAATTCATTTGGGGTTGTGCACTCACTCATTTTTCTCTCTCCCTTTTTTTCTCTCTATTTCTCTTCTACCATGCTTACACAAATACTCGTCTAACTTCTAATTCGGATTTGTGTAGGAAATAAGGGAGGCTTGTAAGGTAATAAATTAAAATAAAAAAAAAGATTACTCACTCTTTGCTCCTACGTACTTAAGGACGTAGTTATATAGAAGATTTCTTTGTAGAGTTGATAATGCATTATTTATTTATATATGTTTTTGGAGAAGGCTGAGGACGACTCCTTGAAATGCCTTGTTCTTGTTACACTGATAATAAAAAATTGTGTTTTTTTTTCGTTTTGTGAAGTCGCTGGAAAAAGTGCTCGTTCAGAACATCCAGTTTGGACTTTCACCTAGTCTCACCGAAGCCATTAGTCATGCTTACACAAATACTCGTCTAACTTCTAATTCGGATTTGTGTAGGAAATAAGGGAGGCTTGTAAGGTAATAAATTAAAATAAAAAAAGATTACTCACTCTTTGCTCCTACGTACTTAAGGACGTAGTTATATAGAAGATTTTTTTGTAGAGTTGATAATGAATTATTTATGTATATATGTTTTTGGAGGAGGCTGAGGATGACTCCTTGAAATGACTTGTTTTTTGGTATACTGATAATAAAAAATTGTGTTTTTTCGTTTTGTGGCACAGCTCAACTTCTTATTAATCGGTAGGGGCACCGCCGCGTAAAATTGAAAGAAAAAAATATACTTTTTTCCTTTAATGCGAGCAAAAGTTGCTTTCTCCTGGAGAAAAAACAGTGGAAAGGCTTTGACTAGAAAAGTAATTGGGATGATACTGTGTTCTTCCATTGTTCCGTACAGAAAACTCAGCGGAATACAAGGTGGGCTAGGAGCAGCGGAAACGAAGTTGTTGTATACCTTGCACTGGATTCTAATTGACTCTGCGGAGGAATGTGCAGACTCCGATTTTGAGAAGGAGATCGTGCCCGTCAGCCCATTCCACTATTTATTTCCTATTTCGGCCATTACGGTACATAATTAAGTGGAGCGGAACCAGATATACTTTTTCCTGTTTCCCTCTCACTGAAATTGCTTAGTATAAGGAAAAATACAGGAATATATATTTTGCAGAGCCAGGAAATAGATTATTTTGTGCTACTGGTTTGTGCATAATGCGCAAAAATGTATTTTCTCTCCAGTTGTTTGTCTACCTATTTGCCCCTTTATGTCAACAACTTCGTCCCACCGATTTCAACAACTTTCGACTGGAAAATGGATTCCGCATTTGGGGCTCCATGTGGTCTCACAAATCTCCCGATCCTATCTGTTTTGTGTGCCCTGTCAAGCCCAAGCAGGTTTTGGATCCTTTCTTCGTCCGCAAATCGAAAAAGGACCCGTTCAGCGATGTTTTCACAGAGACGGAAAAGGGTCGGACTGACATGGAGGATATTGTGCTTCCAGGGGGAGAGAAAACAGCAACACCGCCACCCACGCCCGAGCACCAATCAAAAATCGAGTACAGTACAAATCTGGTATTAGAAGATGAGGTAAGCTCAGACAAAAGGGCACCCGACTTTGCTCTTTAAAACGTAATAGCGCAGTCAAAATTCCAACCTAATTTACACCGTTTTCACTATGTAACTGGGTAATGGCAGCTAACTTAATAAATGCCATTAATTTTCCCTTAATTTTCCGCTGTTTTTCCAGCTGGAGAAGCTCGCTCTTCCAACAACATCCTCTGCGTCGGGTGGTAATTGCAGCGCTAGTTCCAGTCTCACGGGTGCCCCTGCCGCTGGCCCATTTCCAGAAACTATCCCTGAAGAATCATCAAGTAACGATGAGGAGCACGTCATGATATTCCGGCTCGGTTCGATTCCGGAGTCGGATGGACTCAAAGAGGCAACCTTGTTTAAGGTACGTACCTTTTCACTTCACAGCCCATAAAAGGCACACTCTCATACATGAAATCTTTATTAAGCTAATAATTCTAGAAAAGAGTACTCCCCTGACAGTCTAAAGAATAAAAAAGCTGGCGGAAAAATCCCTTCATAAATTACGATATGTGTTCTGGCGCTCTACGTCCATTCAATAAAAAAAGCACTTGGTCAGCAAATATCACTCCGGAAAAGGAGGAAAGCGAAAAGTAAAAAAAAATAATCATAAAAATTATTCTCATATTCTATTACAAATCAGATGTCCGTTCCAACCCGACAACCTAGCACGGAATCGGCTAAAACTTCTCCGTCTCCGTCGGACAGGCCTAAGGAGAGGAAAGAGTAAGCCTATCAATTTTCCACATAGCTCTTCTCTTTCTGTCTTTGCAAATGGAATGGAAATGAGATGAAGGATAAAGTGAGAAAAAGGCTGTGGCCATGTGAGGCGTGCTTCCATGTAGCGTGCATGTCTCAGATAGGGGAAGCGATAAAAAGAGAGAAAAAATATCAACAGGATGCTAATAAATAACAGTGCCGCTTGCACTCTCTTTTCTCTTTTTTCTCTCTTCCTCTCACTCTTCCTCTGCCCAACTCAAGATGGTTGCATTCCCAGCACCTTCTTCTTCTCCATTCCGACTCAAGCTTTTTATGCTCAAAGTTAAAATGAAGTGGGCTAATGTCTCGTGTTTTGTGTGTGTGGAAGGTCTAACGAATTCCGACCACGAACTGATAGCTCTCCACGAGTTTCCATTGGACGGGGAAGTGATATCCCTTCCGTGTCTGGGCTGCCCGTCCATCTGCCCAGAAAACCGATGACGAAAGGGATGAGCCAAGACGTGAGCTGGAAAAGTGTTCATTTGGCGACCTTCATGGATGTTGCGGTTCTCCGCTGCTTGTTCATTCCGCACTGGGAAGAGGAAGGGGTCCACTGGGGTGTGACCTACATGCTAAAAAGGTAATCAGATGCGGCCGCTGTTTCAATTTTTCATTTTGAGATGGAAGGACGTCTTGATGAAAAGGAGATGCGTGGGATGTGGGATGCTGTGATTTATTCAATGATTTTGAAAAAAATATGCTTATTCAGATTTGAGGAAATCATCGCGCACAGGGAAACGCTGAGAACCGAAAAGAAAGTTCGGGAACGCCAAAGAAGTAACTCTCTTCCAGTGACAAAATCGCGATCTTCGTTTGTCGCTGATTTAGTTTTTAATACAAGTCCGCTTAAGGCAGAGAAGGAAAAGATTGCCGCAATCAGGGAAAAGCTGTCCAAACCTCAGCAAAGCTTCAACAGGGGTAAGCGCGGAAGTGCCAGTGGACCTAGTGGGGGAGGAGGTGGTGGTACAAGTGGTGTGAGTGGATTAGGAGGAGATAGATCCAGTCAAGTCTCCACATCTCAATACTTCTCCCACTCTGCCTGCTCCAGTCCAACCGTTCAAAGAAGAGGCACTGCTGATAGGAGGTCTAGCGAAAAAGGCTCCAAGCGAAAGCTGACCATGCTCGACTTAAAAACTTTCGTTGAAACAAAGTTGCTCTCAAAGTCCGAAAAAATGCTTGAAAAAGTTGGGGCAGCTGGAGAGCCACTTTTGGGGGTAAGTTGAGACGCACCTGCACCTCCATCAAATTTCCCAATCTCGCTAAAACACTTCTTTTCCCGGACTTTTTTCCACAGGAGAGTGATAGCGATGCCGCAGAGCCTTTCACCAGACCTCAGTCTGCCCTTGGACATCGGGAAGAGCCAGCTCCCTCCACTACCATTTCAGGTGCAATCAACAACGCCGTAAATGTGAACGAAACTATGGGAGAAAACTACTTCACAGAAGGATCCAATCTCTTCAAAGGGAAAAGTATGCCAAGTCTAAGGTAAGTCATAGCCTGTTTAAAAAAATCACCTTAAAAGCAGAACACTTTTTTCTCTCTTCAAAAACCCAACTTTTTTCAGAAAACTGCTCACAAAAACATTTGCATTCACCTTTTTAACTCTTCTTATTTATTCACTTGTAAAAAAACTACATTTTTTCATCGATACTCCAACTTCCTCCCACACAACCAAAACCAAACCACACAGAAAGAAATCTACTTTCAACTTTTTTTTCTCTTCAAAAGGATGTACATATAGCCATTTGCGTAAAACCGCATTTATTCTTCCGCTCTTCGTTCCACTCAATTTTTCGGTGTGTCCTTCATATCTCTTCTCTCATAGGGAACTAAAAAAAACTGTCAAAAACTAAAAATCAACTTGACTCACCATTACAAATCTTCTTAGAAAAACGTCTACTTTCTCTCTCGTAGCTTTCTTTTTTTTTACTCAAACGTGTTCTCTCTGTATCTTGATCTCTTTTTCTAGGCGTAAATATGTAAACTTTCTGTGTACGTGTCTACTATTTTCTCTTCTCGTATAAACTTTTTTTATTCCTCTCTTTAGATGGAAATCAGCACAAAAAAGATTTGTGTCCTAATCAGATTATCATTTTCCCCGTTTCAGTTTCATACTCTTATTTATTTTATTACTGTGATTTGTGGTCACTCCATTCAGTTACTTTTTTGTTCTTCTGTCCCCTTTTTACTCAACTCTCTTTGTTTTTATTTTCTGTAAAATAACTGCACAAAAAGTTGTCTCTTGTGTTTTTGAAAGAAAATGTCTTTATGAAGTACCCAATACAAGTAAATAAGTGTAGTTTTAGACAAGATATAAATTAGAGTTAGAAAAGGAAATCGTGTCATTTGTGAAAGAAAATTATTAAATTTAATTCTTCTTCTCTTCTCTCGCTCTTCCCTCTTCTCTGTCTTCTTTATAGCTGTTTGCTAGTTGATGAATTGGCAGCCCCAACAGGGTAAGTTTTTTATTTTTATTTTATTTCATCCCATTCATTTTAATAAAATGGCACTGAGCAAATGAAAAGGTGGGAACTTTCTTTTTCAAAAAAAGTAGAGAATCTTCGTCTTCTTATTGCCGTTAGTATATAGCCTAGATATAGAAAAATACACCCGCCGCGTTTTTACAAGTTTACAACGATGATATGATGACGATAACGATGATTTCTCTACATTTCTATTGATGTTAGTGGCGATGATAATTTTTTTTATTTTGGAACCAGAAAAAAAATGCATCAACCACTTTCTTTCTCGAGAAAAAAAACTTTTTTTATATTCCCATTTTTCTTCCTTTTACATTATACATGAGGAAAGAAAGGAAAATGAGTGGAATAAAAGGGAAAAAGGAATGTGTGAAAAGGTTTTTTCTCCTATTCCGTTTGGAAAGCTGCCAATAATTTTTTTTTTCGTAGAAGAAGATCCGTTATTTTTCCTTGCTCGGAAAACTTTTTTTCTCCTTCAGTAAATTCCATCAAGCTTGAATAGGATATACATAACTAGGTGTGTTGAGAACACGCATTTCATCTTCCAAAGGGAATTTTTTTATTGCTAAACAGCGACTAGAAGAAGCAAAAAAAGTAGATTTTATTTGCGGGAAATCTCTTTTCCAGTAAAAGAAGATAATTTGGTTGTAAACTGTGTAGGTAGTAGTTTTGCATGTGGTGATTGTCACTTTGATTAGGTTAATCCTTTCCATTGTCAGGAATTAAGAGCTTTATAACGCCTTTCTCTCTGTCAAGAGCAATTGAGGTAGGTTAGTGCATGCACTTCCGGTGAAGTAGCTGTGTGGAATGTGGCGCTTCAGCAAGTATGTAATATTTTTTGCACTTGTGCTACCGCACTTGCCTAAATATGCTTTTGTCTTTTTTTAATCTCTGTAGCATCCGTAGTTTTCTCTGCTTCTCTTTTCCTTTTTTTCCCCTGACATTTTGACGAAAAAGAACCTCGCTCATGCTGTACTAAAGCCCATACTTATAGAAAGACAAATCAGTTATTTTTGTTACAGAGAATATGGCTCGCTTTTTCTTCACCCATATGGCTGATGTGAGTAAAAATGCCGGATTTATAGCCAACAAAAAGTTATGACATGATATATAGAGCTCCCTCTTAACTCTCTAAATAATAATCCCTAACATTTTACACTTTTCCAGCACAAAAGGAACCTGCATATGTACACTATTTTAATTAACTTTATAATTAACTGCAGTTTAATCAGACTAAAAAAATGCATTTCTGGATGATATGATGATGGACATGAATGACTGAGTTGTGTTTTATTAACTAAATTAAAACTAAAAAAATAGAAACTTGCTAACTTGCCTTTTTTATACTAGAAAGAACGTTTTTTTACTGCAAGAGAGTTACAGTTTTGCAAGTTTACTGAAATTTAAAAAATAATGTTGAGTCCTTTAGGTAATTGAGTTAAGTGAACGGTTTCAGAGTTTAGATTAGAGTTGGAATATGACCCGTGGTTGTGCCCTCATTAGGTACTGTGGAATGTCTAATCTCGCCCCAGACAACGTAAACAAGTCTGAAGCCCGCACGTTCCTCCCCAATCCGATAATTACTGTCACGGAGCATACTCCCGCTCCTACTCCATCTCCAGACAGGATGTACAGGTGGGCTTTGCTCCAAAATCAGATAAAATGAGATTACCGTGTAAAATGCAAACGCAATCTGAGGGTGATATGCCTTCAAGCGGAGTAATTTGATTTTCTTTTCTGGCTCGTAATCGATAGGCGAAGGGCAAGTAGCCTCGAGAGCCAGCTGAACTCGTTCATTCATCAGTTTGCGCTGGGTAGTCGTCGTGGAAGTGGAAGACGAGGCCTTGTCCGCTCCCACAGTGATAGCCATATATCCTACTCTGTCTCCGAGGCGCCTGAGGCACCCGGCACCGCTGAATATATTAAGACTGATGGTCAGCTCAATGTGAAAATTGTGTATAAGGTGGGTTTGCTCTCTAGTCTCCCCTCTCCCGCAAGTACATACCTCATTTCATACATAATTCAGTACTCTTTCCTCCATTTCCATTACAAATTTATGGTGTGGCTTTCTCCTTTTACCTGCCACTGTTTTTCTTACATTTTACCAGGCACTTCATTCAATCTGCTCAAGAGAGACAATCGTACGCTCAGTAAGGGTATCTCAAGTCGTCCTCAACCTCATGGAGCTGCTGTATGACGAAGTGGAGAAGGATCCTGAAGTCGCTCTCGTGTTGGATGCAGTCACAAAGTGAGTCATTATTTTTCCAGGAGTGAAGTGTGTACTCTCCGACTCCATTTCTGGCAAGGAGAGAAGTAATTTCCGGTGTTTTACCTTCAGAATTGTGTGTGCCATGGGCTGCTCTCACGGCTGTGGGGAGGCTCAGCGTGGAAATCATCCTGATTCCGTTCGCTCTCATGCTCAGGCTTTATTGCTCCGACTCACGCAAAGGTTCCACTCCCAGTTTTCCAAGTACTTCCAGAATCTCGTGGTCCAGCAAAGTCTCTCCACCATCATGGACTTCTTCCATGCACTGTGTAGCTTCTGCTCGGATTCCACTTCCCTCCTGACACCGATGAGTAAGCAGTAACCATAAATTTTTATGTTGAAGAAACAGGCGATCTTTAAGTGAAAAGTTCTGGGATTCCGCTCCCGCGAACTCACACACTTTTCCCATTTCCTCTTTCTCTCGTGCAGGTTCCAAAATACGAGACTTCTACTCCAGTTACATCAACGGGATGGAGAACAACAATAACCGAGTGGAATGCCATATATTTAAGGCTGTTTTTAAGAAACTCATCACCCGACTCGCCGCCGTCTCGAAGGAGCTGCGAGCAACGGAGAATATGGCGCTCTACTGTGATGTCCGCCAGTTCGTCAATTACGTTTATGAAAATGATGGGAACACCTTCAGGAAAGTGGCCCTAAGTGCATTGCTGGATTCAGTGGATAGGCCGAATAAACGGGATGCGAGACAAACTCAAACGACGCGCATTGTTAGGTAGGAAAACCTGAGCAGGGTTTTATGCTCTCCAGCAAAAAAATATTATTGGCAATATGCCAGCAGAAATAGATGGTAAAATGAGAGTATTTTTTTTGTCAGAAGAACGGTTGCAATGGAGGAGACATCCCCTTCCTACTTCATAATGGATGAGACCTCAGGTGGTCCTCACAGTGGGTCAAGTAATAAAAAGGGATTCTTCAAGAAGAAAAGCTCTTCTTCCACGTGTGCTGTAAGTACACTTGTTCTCCTACACAATATCTTTTTATGAGAGATTTTCCGAGAGGAAATAATTTGATTTAATTCCATAAAAATATCTGATAGAGTATGGGAGACACGGATAATACTGGAGAGAGTCCAAGCGGTACCCTCTCCCGGAAGCATGCGACGTTAACCCCCAAATCCTCTGAAATTNCTCCTACACAATATCTTTTTATGAGAGATTTTCCGAGAGGAAATAATTTGATTTAATTCCATAAAAATATCTGATAGAGTATGGGAGACACGGATAATACTGGAGAGAGTCCAAGCGGTACCCTCTCCCGGAAGCATGCGACGTTAACCCCCAAATCCTCTGAAATTGATTTAGTCGCCAAGCGTTCTACGAAAAAGGAGTCGAGACTGGTGAGCTGGCTCACTAAGGGCTCCACTGGTGACAAAAGCTTTGAAATGGACTATGACGAGTCCAATTTCAGCAGCAGTGGAACAGCTATCTCTGAACCGAAGAGAACAATGAGGCAAGCGACAATTGTTCAAAAGGCTAAGAGGAGAGTGGAGGAAAGACTGAAGAAAATGAAGATGAAGAGGGATTCCACCAATGAAGAAAGTTTAGCCGGCGGCGTCAGCCGAAGGGGCTCTATGGAGAATGTTCAGAATGAGAACGTGATCGGGGAAACCAGCGAGTTTGTCGTTTTGAAGGAGAGGAGACTTGTCAACAAGGTGGTGATCAAGGATGGGCTGCTGAGATTTGGGTTCTTGTTGGAAATTACTCATCCAGGGTCTTTACCAGACGCGGGACTCATGGCAGCTTTGCTTGACTTGGTAATAACGTCATGTTAAACTATTTCGCATTCAGAATACACGTACTTACACACCTACTTTATATTATTAACTGTTCGTTGCAGCCAAAAACCGTTGTTGTCGCCAGAGCTTGCATAATGTTGGAGTGCTGCTATCTGGTTCACTCCTGCAACCGAGGACATTGGCCGCTGTGGATGAAGTTCCCAATATTTCGCCCGAGCTGCGCTGGGCTCACAGGCAAGTCTGCAGGATCTCGGACGAAATCTCATGGACTGCAGAGAACATCAGGGAAAATGTTTTTTCAGTGGGGCGAAGTGAGATAAATATAAATTTTATCTATTGAATTAATACCCAGTGTGCAAGTTCTTAAAACAGGATAATATGGTATTGCAGGCGATTAATGCAAGAATGGAGGAGTTTATTAAATCCAATCGGCAAAAGATAAGTGCGATGGATATGTCAGACGAAGCGAAGCAGAAAGAACTTTGCCAGAGGGACGACGAAGAAGACTTCTTAGACGAAGGTTGGCCAAATCAAGAAGGACTAAAACAGACAAACAGCATCTTTTATATTTATTCATAAATATTTTAATATAAAATTTTTCAATGGCGTTTTAGCTAGCATCACAGATGGATCAGAATGTCCACTGGCACTCCAAATCTTATGCTGCATGCTCCTCTACGAAATCACCGCCTTTATGAGGGAAACGTATCAGGTGCTATTTTCTGCAGATGGTCACTATTTAGATAAACTTATTACTAGTTGACTTGCTTAGACTGACCCGGAATCCAATTCTCGTCCCATTTACAGAGTTTGCCAAAGGCGAGTACGGTAAGCAAAGAAAAAGCGCCTCCTCCAGAAAAGGAGAAGG
>JAHZND010004573.1:0-37347 GCA_027744115.1 Acrocyrtus sp. NNG-2020 | reverse complement strand
GTGACATTCTCCGCTATAGGTTAGGACTGGATTAAGGGTATATGAGCACTCACATAGCTGACGATAACTTCTCTAGCTTGAAGGGAGGAAGCAACATTCAAAACAAAAATTTTCTGTTTTTTTCATTTTCACGTCTCACTCGGCAGGAAGTTTGATCCTAGTAACGTCTCTTTTTATTTCCCCTTAAATCTCAACAAAAAGCGATAAAGAAGGATTTAAAGATAAACGTCCAATTGTGACAGCCAAAGAAACCCTTTATACCGTAGTTAAACGCGCATTTTTAGACACAACACACCAACCAATAGGCAGGGTTGCATAAAGATGTTTTCTCATGCCGAGGCAAGGGAAGTGCATAAAGTACACGAGGTTAGTAGTAAGCAGGTAGGTAATTGTTTCAAACTTTCTCTCTTTCTTGTACATCCATTTGCAAAATGTTTTGCCACAATATCCTTTGAATGCAATGAAACTAACTTTTCTATTTACTTTCACTTTACTATGCATTCACTCTTTGTTTCAGCTGGAAGACCTTTAGCTTCTCTATCCACGATTTCATCTTTATTGGTGTGAAACGTGGCCATTAAGTATACACATAAGATGCACACAAAAAAGAACTTTGTCGCGCATTTTCCACTTTGAAAGTTATTATAGGAAAATTGAACACATTAGTAAAATATTATTATTGTGGGGTTGCGAGAGTGAGGGAAAGCGTGTAGGTATGTATAAACTTAAAAAAAAGCTGTCTACACAGAGTACACGTAGAGAAAGATTCACATCATTGCTTGAATTCCTTTAAAATTGCCTTCTAATCTTTGTGCGATCGCAATGGAAATCCTAGCATAATTTCTCCCTTTATTCTGGATTTAATTTGTGAACAGAAACTAATACAACAATAGGGCATTATTCATTCTTGAAAAGTTTTCCTCTTCTAAAGATTAATGTGTGATGCAATGACATACTTTTTCTCACTTACAGGGAGCCACACAATACAAGCACACTTACACCCGCACTATTTTATTCCGACAACCGTCACCATTTCAAAGAGTTTCAGACTTTTGAAATTCCATTCAATGGTTCCAAGAGCTGAGGAATCACTTGGAGTTATTTAGATGCAGATTAGAATATTTCGTTGTCGGAGAAAATGGCTTGAGTACTCCACAATTTCCCACAATACCATGTAAGACGAACAGGATAAAGTGACAATTCACACAAGTTGGCAAATGTGAGAAATATCAGAACAGATTTTCAGGAGTGTACTCGAGAAGCGTATATCATCCAAACTTTTCCCTACTTGTGCTTACTTATTTATCATACGACCTTGATAATCGTGTGAGAAGCAGTAAGGGAAGGAAGGGGAAAAATGATTAGGAATAAGTTGCTTGACAAAGAATGTCTAGAAAAAAAAATTTAGTAGTAGAAATTCTGGAGAATGATAACTGTCCCTCAAGTTAAAAAAAGGGGATGCACACATTCTTCTTATGAGCAACAGCATATAAGCAGCGTCATCAACTAAAGCGATTCATTCTCTTGTGACAGTATTTGTACTATAGCACAAGGGAAATGTGCAACTTGTGCTCCCATCATCATCACGAACAACAACGGCAACTACAAGATTATCTTTCAGCGAACATTCACTACTGGCAGCAGCAGCAGCAGCAGCAGAGTTCTCATCCCTTCATCAGCCACATTATCTGGAGCCGTCTTGGAAAAGACAGAATTGTTTCAGCACGAAGAAGTTGTTGATGAAAGCTTCTTACAAAAACTACTGAGAGAACACGAACACAGCTTCTTCAGTACTTCTGCATGGTAAGCTTAACATTCTACTTTTCTGCTTCATCCTTTCTCCTCCAAATGAAAATGTTTTTGCGTTGTTAGATTCTTCTTGATTTTTCTCTGGTTGCCCCTTTCAGCCACTTTCATCATTTTTATTTCATACAATTTGTACCGTAAGTAAGGATGAGGGAACACTTTAAGTTGAACGAATGAGAGAAGTTTTTTTTCCTTCCTTCTTTGTGAAAAAGGAAAAGTAGATCTCTTGACAAGAAGGCACGACAAAATCTAGCCATATTTCCTTTAGTTTTCGGGTGGTATGTGAGTGCTTACTGTAATTTTTTTTTCTTTCCTTGCCCTCCAGTCTCCTGTAAATGGCTTAGGTTATATGAAAAGGTACACAATTCACACATACACATTCCGAATTATTACTAGAGATATGAACAAAAAGCCAAGAAGCGCACGGGATGTCGGAACATATACTATCTCTTAAGTGAATTTTTTCTCTCCCAAGTACTCCCAGCAACAGTGGCACAGAAGATGAATGATAAAACACGGAGAAAAAACACTCCTCATCTTTACTTCTCCACTATCTTGGCTCTTCTACGATCGTTTAGACCTACCAAATCGCTTTTCATCACCGCAAACATATACTTACTTACTTTTTACCTAACAATAAGTTTAGTTTTTTAAAGCTTTTTCTCCTCCAAGCGTACTTTCACAGATACACCACACGTGTGCCAATTCCGACGTGTGTGTACCTTGCTAAGTTGGATACAAAAACAACATTTTTTCACAAGCCACTTGCTTTACGACAAATTTCGCTAAAATAATGTTAGCGCCAGCCATGTACCCCTAACTCAAAATATTATTTTTATAGGATTAAGATAGAAAGTGAAATCATTGCAAAGGATACAATTTACACTAATGCATTTCCTACCTAATGCAATATTCACACGTAATGCATCAACGCAATGAGCAATTCAACCACACTCAGAATTAGCCATTTCTCAGCCAGAATTAGCTCAAAAAGTCAAGACATGGGGAGTAAAGAGAAACCCTTATCACAAAATTCTTTTTCGTGGCAATCTGAAATCATATAATTCAACTCTTGCGTAAGTGCAAAAAAGGCTAATTTGGAATATTATATGCATTGCAACCAAATTGTGTAATGGCATCAAATTAGAAAATATCTGAAGCATTTCCAAAAATTAATGCAAAAATACACACCTGCTTATCAAAAGCTACTAGTCCCGCCACTCATCTCACCCCGCGCAGAGAGAACAGACAAAGGGATGAAAATGAAGTATGGGTTGGATGTGGTGCTGGTAGCATTTGCATGAAACCCTACACCAAGTTCTATTACTGCACTTTGTCATACCAAAAATAGATGAAGCTAAGGGAACATTGATATATGTACTCCTGTGTAAGCACACCTCCTTCTACTTTTTTTTAAAAGGAGTACAAATATGCACAAAAAAACCGTTGTAGTTGTAGGTGCGGTGCGGTATAACAGTAACGATATTTTTTCGAGTCGATAACTATTCAGGTATTCAATAAATGTGTGATCGTGTGTACCCATGCTCACCAAAAATACTTGGCACACTTTCCACATTGTGACAGCTCCATCCTTTGTATTATTTTTCTTCGCTTTTCCCTTTTGTCTATTTATTCCGCGAAATTAAGAGAGCGGCTATTTCGGAACGAGTGCTAGCTGCCAAATGTGTCTTACTAGCTTTAGAATCGCAATTACTATATCAGCATTTCGGGTATATTCCTGGAAGTGTACGGAACAACGGTTTCTCTTTACTCCCTTCCAGGTACTTTCACTACCCTGTGCATGCATTTAGAGCTTAGTTTGCTTTTCCCGGTAAGCGAACCAGAGGCAGAGTACCGACACTCTCTTCCATTGCATTAAGATAGGTAGTCATAATGTCAAAGGAATAGGCGTACTTACTTTCACGCGGAAAGACAAATAAACTAAACTACATTTCGGTTGGAAACTCACAGTGCGGAAACAAAAATAGCGCTATATTAATAGTAGGAGCTCACCGTCTAACTTGAATTTCACACGGCTAAAAGTGTATTTAATTTCGGAGAATTCTCCTTCATATTACGAGTGATGGATTGAGTAACCTGTGAAATGCTTACAAAGCGAGATAAAATCAAGTAGCAGATTCCCATTCTGTATTTCAAATGAGTAAAAGTTCCGGCTCGATGTGCTCATATAAAAAAAAGGTGAACTGAACTCACTATCCGAACTGGTGGAAGTGCATGAAACTATTTCTGCATAGTGTTTTCCATCTCGCCCATCACTATTCACCAACTATTAACTTTCCACTCTTAAGCGAGTTTTAAGAGAAGGAATTTAATAAAGGCAAAATAATGAAAGGAATTTTCTTTGAGAACGCTAACAACGACAGGTGTTTCTGCAGCGCTGCATTGACTAGTCATCTTCACTCCCCTTTTCATTCAGTGAGGTGTATTGTTTTCTGAATTTGTTCATGTATTGTTTTGACAAAGGCACATTACATTAGAGCCCGTCTCTATCTAAAGTTACTGATGTAGCCCTGTAGTTTTGGCACTTCACTTCCTTATATAGAAAGATGTGACCTTGTCTACTTTTAGGACCAAACTATTAAAAACGGCGAACATTCCAGACTACACTGATTTATTTCCCTATTTTAAAGAGAAAAAAAGTTGCACATTTTTGTAAAAGAAAAAAAACTCACATGGGAGAAAACAGCGGTGGGCCAATCGACTCAAAATAAAAGTTTTCAGTGTTTCTGGGGACTTAAAACTATAAAATAAGTGCTGCCCGTACATCATCCCAAAACGTGTTTTCCAAAGTAGAGCTTAGGAATCCCGCACAAGACACTTTGTTTTAGCTCCAACCTTTCCGTCATACCTAAAAGTAGAAAAACCCGACTTTCCCTCCCTGTATCACTTCCATTCTATTTTGAATACAATATTTACATCTAGCGAGGGAAAAAATTTATGCAAGCTTCATCTGTTTTCACTTTCACTGAACTTGTACCAGAGTCTTCTGGGAAAACGGTGGACTTTCCGTAATAGAGATATATGAGCGAGTATAAAATAGCTACGGTGCGTGTATCGGGAGATTCCCTCCGCAAAAAAAAACTATTTCCCATATAGAAAAATCCGAGAAAGTTGAAGACAACTAAATAAACAAGTAAAAGTAAAACAAGTTAGGGTATTATGTCAATAAAATGTGTATTTCCTTTCCATCTAGTGAAAGTACAGAGTCCCCAGTGTTACTCCTCCATAAGATCTGCTGCAACAACGTTAAAAGAAAAAAAAACATATTATTGCCAAACAGACATCAAAAGAAGTATGCTGCAGCAAAATGTGTGACGTACACCCACAGCACAGCGTACAAGCTCAACAATCCTTTGCCGACTTTCTATTTTTCACCTAGAAAAATATAAAGAATGCTCTCGTTACTATATAGCCAACCACCCATAACCAATATATTTATATTTACACTTTATCTATACATTTTAGTGCACGCACGTACTCAACCGCAATACCTTTGTACCCTGTGCTAGTGCCGTGATGTCTTGTCCAATGATAGTAATGCAATTTCACTCTCTGCTTGCTACTCCCCTGAGCATGGTGAAAATGAGTGTCTGGGTGAGTTGTCGAGCAGAGAGTGTACTGGGGCATTGTAATATCTTACTCTTGCTTTCGCCACCATCCGCACGGAGCGAAATGATAATATGGTCATTTTGCATTCCCATTATGTGACATTTCAAATACATGTCGAACGGAGGTGTTTCATGCCACTGTACTGTCGTGTTCCTTTCAGGGAACATCTTTTTTTTCAAGTAATAAATCTCACTTTTCTTCTTTTATAACCGGGATCTTAGTCCGCTCAGCTGCAGATGTGCATGGGTGGCGGGGGCACGCATACAAGGAAAAAAAAGAAGTTAAGTAGGTGCTAAGCAAGAAAGTAAAAAAAAAGAGAGGGCTTTGCCGTGTACCTACTTATTATGTGTGTATGTGTGTGTGCCTGTTTGAAGAGGAAGTGACCTGTTCCAGGTTACTTTGAGAGGCCAAAAGTAGCACTGTAGCAAAGAAAGGAAAGTACGAGACACGTAGTCAATGCTCCTTGTCCTCCTCCTCTTTTCACTTTGGAATTTATATGAACGGAGGGAGCCCTTTATAGCTTCAGTTACAAATGATTTCCTCTGTAGGTATGCTACATAAGCCTCTCTCCACAATTGATTATTTTTTTTGGTAGGGAAGTAACGATAAGTATATCGACCAATTATAGTTCCCTAACGTCAGGAAAAAAACTGAGCGTGAGCTGTAACCGAGCTACCAAACTATACGCACAGCTCCGAGCCTCTTAAAAAAATATCAATTTTTGAGCCATTACGAGAAAACCTCTTTGACCTACCTTAGAGAGATGTGGAAGTGATTGATATCTCTAGAAAAACAACTTGAACTCCTCCAAAAATTTAATATTAATTTTCCCTCTCTATTTGTTCAGCGGATTGCCATTGGAGAACCTATTATTGAGTCGTGATATTTAAAGCAAATATTAATCTGCTTTTGAACAATATTAAATTCTGCATGTTGACAGACCTCTTCGCTACCCTCCCATTTAGTCTTACGTTTAGGGTTGAACTCTATTTCGGTATTTACGGGACATTGTTCAACCGTTCTAATCGGAGTGCTTCTTTTCATGTTGTACTTCCTGCTAGAGCTTTTCACTTCCTTTGATTTGTACACCACAGGATAATGACTGGAAAGTGACAAAGGATCCTAGACCAATCTTTAGTGCGAAAAGCGCGAAAAGCGTTGGCATTACTCCCCATTTTCATACCCAGTTAGGGCTGATCGCTCACTGCATTCGCAAATTTCTATGGACTACTTGTCTAGGAGTCTGCCCTGCCATGCCAAATTCGCCAATGAAATGTATCTTTGAGGAAAGGGATTTTTCAATAGGATTGCCACGTACTTTTAGATAACCACTTCTCATAACGGCGCTACTAGCCTAGTAAAAGCTGCTTCACCGTGACAGGCACTTGCACTATGACAAAAATGCTAGAGCTGAACATAAACTTTTTTTCAGAAAATGGAATTTCGACTATAATTTTGAGGTAGAAAGAGCGCGCTGTTTAAATATTGCTTTCACTTTTTTTGCTTTCGGTTAAATTTTTTGTACTTTAAAAAAGTTTTATTTTCTTTCTTCAATTCTCTCCAGTTCAGTAAGCATTTGTGCATAGAGTCAAACTATTCCCGAAAGACTCAACCGTGCACGAAACGAATGAAGTAGGATGATGAAGCATTCATACATGCATGAAAGATTTGTAGCGCTCTCTAAGTTGTCCTGTTGGGTAGGAAAACATTGGGTGCTTCATCACATTCATTTCCAATCTCAATGGAGCTTTTTTTGGAGGAGAAAACCCGGTGGGAGCATTTTATTGTTCACTTAATGATACTGTATATACAATATAATACTGCGAATGAAGCGAAACTTTTTTGTAAACAACATGCACAGCACTTTTTACTACTCGAGAGAAAAATTCGACACTGTAGATGAAGCGTTTTGGCGAAAACTCGTGTTTCTGACTCATCAAGAATTCATTCCTCAAAACAAATCGATTCCTCTGTAAAAAAAAGGTGTTGCATTTCGATTCATACATTCTTTAGTAAAGAGAATGAAGCTATATCTATGAATCTGTAGGATATGGTCAGCAAGGAAAGTTGCGTTGCAATTTTACTTAACGATGACATCAACCAACCTCCATATATTTAATCTGGGAGGCTGTACACTTGCAAACTTAAACATTACAACATTTTTAGACTATGGCAAAGTGGCAAGAGAGTTATTTCAAGTCTAGAATGTATTTCCAGTTCGACTAAATCAGAAACATTTGCCTATGAATGCACTCGTATTTCTCCATGCTAGGAGCGCACCCACCCTCATCAATCACATACTCCTTGGTCTATAAGTGCAGTGTCTTTCCGCTAAGACTTAAATGAGGCATTAAGCACACAATACATGCATTTTCTGTTTCTTCACGTAGCCCCGCTACTTTCTGCAGGAGGAAATTTAATGGGAGGAGTAACTAGTTTCTCACCAGTGCTGCTCCCGCCGCTGCCACCCAGCAACCTTATGTTCTTGGCTGAGTCTATTTTATTTCTATTTTCCTCATCATTACACAGTCAGCACTGCCTTACTACTTATAGGCTAAGATGATGATCTCAGATGCTGTGATGAACCAAGGAATTAGAAAGAGGCATGCCTTGCCAGCAAACACTGGAGTTGAGGCTTTACACTAGGGTCAAGGATTTTTGTAGGGATTCCAACAGTGGAAATTATAGAGAGCGGCTTAGCGTATTTACCGTCTCTCAAATGTATCGATTCCCTCCTGATTGCAATTATAGATATGTAACCCTAATGACTTCTGCTGGTGGAGCACAGTATAGTGGGGAGTTCCTAAGAATGTATTTCCCAAAATATAAAACTATTGCATTACAATAAATTAAATTACATTAACTGTAAACCTGATATAATGGGAAAAAATTCAGAGAAATTGGGTAAATGTTTACTGCAGATAAAATAGAAAGAAAGTTTTTTTCTCAGGCAAGCAAGGTGACGATATGCTAGTGTGGCTTCAATGAGTAGGAGAAAATGTGCGAGAGAATTAAATGAATTAGGAAGGAATTCAGTTGCTCCACGTAGCTGAGAAAGAGCGGATATGAACAGTGACAAAAATCGCGGAATTTTATTTTATATTTTTTTTTTCGCGAAGATCGTAGAACTGATACAGAGGTGAAAAAAGCGTCTGCTTTTCTTTCCCCATGCACGTCTCTGGAAATGGAATAAATGGTTAATTTTTTTCACTTCTTTCACTTCTGGAGTGCCGGAACGAGCACTAATGGCAAGAGCTGTGCTTCCTACTTATTTATTTGTAGAGAGTGACCTTATCACATCTCATGCAAAAGAGAAACACCTTGTCGGAGCAGACAGTTCATGAAATCATTATGGCAAGTTTAAAATTTTTTTTGTCTGCTGAATTCCGCTCTAGTCGGAGTGTGATGTTAAGGTACGGCGGGAAAATGACTCTGTGCAGATAATTCTACGGGAAAACTATAAGAGTGAGTGTATTTGCTCCTAGCGCCTCCAGAATTTACAAGTTATTGGTGGAAAGGAGAAACTTTTGTGTATTTCAGTGACAGTGTTATGGCATGCATATAAAATAAATAATCTTGTCGTGGCGCTGCGCTTGTGCTACTTCTTTGACAAGCATCATAATATTTTTGAGGTTATCTTCGCATTCATACAAGCTAACAATATACTCTCTCCCCGAGTTATGTGTACTAAAGGGCCTGAGCCAACACAGTAAACTCTTCCAGCGTGTGCCCACTAGAAAATATGAGCTAAATTTAACAGTGAAGAAAAACAAACATTGCCAACAAAGTGAGCCGAGAGCCTCCCCTTGATACACTTGATACGTGGAGTTATAGGAAACTCAAATAAAAAATGCTGGCTCCGCTCTGCTCATACCAGAATAGCAGCAAAAAGAGGAGAAGCACCGTCTGAGATTAATATTTTACATAACGTCAATGTCAAAAAGGGAAAACTAGGAAAAGCGAAGGGGGAAAATAATCGCATGTATTATGCAAGTGTTTACACAGGTGTACATCCCTCCACTTTCTTTTACTTGACTATACACTCCAGCCTTAATTGTAAAGGAAAAAAAAGCATGTACGTATATTTTGTGAAAGCGGCCGCTACAAGAAGTACTCGTTACCTTCGTTATTGTTCCACTTTTAATTTTCCGTATTTTCCCGTGTCTTCAAACATGGGAGTAGTGTGCTTATAGCAGGTATATCAGTCTAACTCTTTTTATGTGTCTGCACTGACAATGTGACACGATGATGGGAGGCCAAGCAGCCTTTTCCTTTCACTTTTCGACCATCACATCACTGCACGAAAGGTTTTTTTTCCTTGGTGATCGTGAATGCTTTTATGATATAAAAAAAGAAAAAAAAATGAATAAAGTAGTCAGCTAAGCAGAAAACCGGAGAAAATGGTAGACTTGTTAAATTCTATGAATATTCAGTGAGGCTATTTAAAGTGATCATGCAAAAAAAATTGTGAGTTGTGAATGTCATCTCCAACTCCCAGACTTCATTAATTTGCAGTGGCTCGCTACGTGATGTTATCCTTACATTATTCACCAGTTATATGCTCCAAGAATTCCTTGCTAAGTAGGATGCAATGTGTGCTAGGTGAAGCAGACTAGTTAGGAATAGGGGCGATAACAAGGCACAACTAAGAAGTTGCGAAGTGTGTGTGTATCATCTCACTTGAATAGTTTTTGTGAACGATCAACCATCCTTACATTTCAAATCGAGGCCGAGGTAGTACAGTGGCATTTTTCTATCTTCGTTAATTAAAGTGCTCAGTCAGTTAGCGTCGTTTCCCTATCAGAATGGTAGAAATGGCTCGATACTGATCTAATAATAAAAAAATGATAGAGTGTCCGTGAAAGCTTGAGCAAGAGTTGAAAGGATCAGAAAGATCTTTTTTTTTAAAAAAAAGATTTTTCGTTGAATAACGAAGTATTTTTAAAGTACTTCGACTTTCTGGCTGTGAAGAGCTCCTTTCTATCTCTGAGACAATGCATTAGAGAACTTGAGATAAAATGATTTGACAATGATCAAAACTCAAAGATACTGTGAGAACATTAGAAAATGTACAAAAGCTTGGAGAAGATGCTTTATCTCAGCAAATTTTTTGAGAGAACTAGAAAAGCAGAATTTCTCCTTTCTTCTGGGAACACCTTACACAATCCAAGAGAAATCACATTAAACTCCCAAAAGGAAACTTGGGAAGTGAAGGAGGTCGATAAAGGGAGGCAGATTTAGAGAACACAGGAGAGGAAAAGTAGGAAAGATGGTAGAATTGAACAAGTTGAAATACAAAGTCATTTCTTTTCCTAAGAAGAAAACAATTTTCAATCATGCATGTACATTATTAGGAATAGTTCCTTTCTGAATCTGCATTGCTTTACCACTACGCAGCTGAATGGAAATTTCGATCGTTGGAGGGTATATATTAAATAAATAGTAATATTAGGCCAAAAAAAGTAGAGTACGGGAAAAAATTTGAAATGAAAAATCAGCAGCAGGTAAAAGTTCTTGGAATGAAATTTCATGGAGAAGGGGCAACCTTTCTGGTTAGCATTCCCCTACTTTTCCTTGAGAACTAAGATCATTCTCTTCCAATGTGGTATTCCAAGCATCCTCAAAATCCATTTCGAAAAAGCCCGTTACAAGATAATCCCTTACAGACAGAGTATCCATTTACTTTTTTTTTTAAAAAAAAAAGAAGAAATATTCAACTATTTGAAAACCCATTCTTTTCAATATGTTTTTTTTGCATACATTTATCGTTGCATTTTCCAAAAAAAATTGCAATGAGCTGGGTTTGGCTTGAGCTAGCTTTTCGTTAGCTCACTGATAATCCTTGAACATGGATTTTTAGCTTGGGATTTGCTGGAATAGATTTTGAGAGGAGATGTTTCCAAGTCATTCCACGGCATATTATACCTTCCTCCTCTCTGACTCTTGTGTGGAAAAGTGTTTCTTTCAACGGTGTGGTTACAGTTGTAGGGAGTACCTGAGGCAGTTTCGTTGTCAGTTGAGTTATCCCAATTTCATTCCCCATTACGGCCCTTGCTATGACTGCGCCCTCATCACCAGCTTCACATTGAGTTCCCGCTCACGCACAATTTTCTTTTTTTGGCTTTGTTGTTGAGCACATTTGCATAGGCAATTTATATGCAGTGTAGTGTTTGTGCACCGCATCTAATTACCCAACGCTACTCTAATTGATGATGCAGGAAGGGACAGCACTTGTAAATATGAGTGCGGCGATATGGAAGTTGCTTGCGGAATGAAAACAAGCCAAAATTTTCTCTTTGTAAGATTTATTGCTGTGTAAACATCATTAAGGATGTTTTAATGCTAAACTAATGCGGACTGTATGGGAGTTGCAATACGATAAGACCTTTTTCGTTTGTGTAGTGGGGGAGAAGGAGGAAGGTGAGTGGGTATATACATTATGCATTTTTTTTCATGTGCTTATCTTAGCAAGGTAGACTAACTCCTTCTATTTAGCCCTACGGAGTTGGGGCAACCTTCTCCTTTTCTGACAACAACTTAAGCTTTCCCCCGAAAATTCTTTTGAAAGTGTGTCTAGCTTTCAGTGGTGCGCACTCACATCACCATTTATACCTATCATTCCATTTTTTTTCAGAAGGTGGAAGATATTTTATCCTTATTCGTAATGTTCCCAGAGCAGCACTATTTGTTTCGTCTTCTTTCCACACTCCTTCCTCCCTTTCTATTTTTTTCCTCCCTGTGTACTCGGGAGTGAGCGAGTTTACTTAAGAAACGAAATCCAGAGCTCCAATCTCAAAAGGATGAAAAAAAAACCTGTTTTAATACTTGTAGCAGTCACAGTATATGAGCACATAATTTCTCTCACTGTGAAAGTTGCTCCTGAGGAAGGTTTTGCTGGAGTCCAAACACATGCATACCCACTATCCGGTGGAACTCACCAGTCTGCTGGCCCTGTGTGTGCTTTGCGTGTGCGGGGAAAGTTATGTGAATAGTCTAAGACCATTATTCCAGCTCCCTCTTGGGCGGATAGTCGTATAAGTAGTGCATGGACACACACACGAGACTCTGACTTTGTACTTCCTGGAACTGGGAAAAGTAGCGTACTCAATGTAAGCGACGTCTCCTATTTCTCAAACGTTTCATTTTCCTCGTAATAAAGCTCTGAGGATAGAAATAATTTGTTTTTCGTCTTCCCTTTGAATGAAACAGAAAGCAGGCCAATAAGGAGTAGATGGAACCTGAGATATAGACAAAAGGTCAAAAGTAACCAGGTGACCCTTTGCGCAAAAAAAATTGTGTATTGGATATAGTCGTACGTATAAAAAGCACGCATGTATCGCAATTTGTGTGTATCGGTAAATTCCTCTAGGTGAAATCCGAACCCATTCCGTTGTCATCTTCAGGAGATCTGTCTCATTCTTAATGTAATATAGATAAATGGACTACCTTTTTTTCCTCGATCCCTTCTACCTTGCCAAGTGTTTGATGGATGATGGTGGAAAAAAAATTTTATCTCACTTTTTCTGTCATACTTACAATAAAATGGACGAGTTTCTTTAACGAAGTTACCGAGGAAATTGAATCCGAGCGCGATGTTCCTTTTCTTCTGCTTTACTGTGGATTAAGAATATGATATCTGCTCCCACTCCTACACTCACTGACTTGTAATTCAAATTCTATTCTGGGCTTATATGGATCAACAAAATCACGTTTTCCTCTTTCCTTTTGTCCCTCTTTTTTTGCTCATAAGCTACGAGTTATTATTGCTCAAAGCATGCTTACGTGATGGAGGCAAATTGGGGAGATACAGCAAGAAATATATGAGCTATCTTTTCGACGAGAGAGGAAAAAAAAGCTCCAGACTCAGCACCGCGAACCTTATCTGAAGTATACCAGTTATCAGAGGAGCTTCACTGGCATGCGCGCTAATTTCATGCTTTATTTGCAACTTATAACCCTTTTTTATAGTATGATAGGATGGCAGTGAATTGGCCGGGAATGACAATGCCAATCCATTTTCCTCATGCATTGAGTATCGTCAAAGGGATCATCGATGAGGAAGAGAGCCATAGCCTAAATCAAAAGGCCGCTCTGAATAGATCCATCTCTGCTAATTACACAGAATAAATAAATTGCTGCACCAAATCGGAGATAATACTGACCCGATTTCTGAAATTCAATTGCATTCTAGGGTGAAGATAAGAGACCCAAGAGGGAGCTTCGGCTGTGTCAATATTTTGTTTGGAGATTTACAAGTTTATGAGGACATCTTCACTGTATTATCGCACACATCCTCCTTCCGGAGTGGCAAGTGATTTTGACTTGACTGGAATTACATTGAAACTTTCATGTTTACTCGTTTTTTTTGCAATGCGGCTTGAAATGTGTGAGTGCCGTTCAAAAACCAATCTGGAGTAGAGGCGGATGGCGGATCCCCTCACAACTCGGTGTGCCTAGCGGAAGCCAGTTATTATCCTGTATCTTGAATATTATACGAGTCTCTGCTAGAGTGAACTGCCTCAGGGTTTTGTATGTCTCTTTGAAGTGGGATTAGATACCCGTCGCATTACATTATTTTGGCAGCTCGTAAACTCGTTAATTGAATCTTGAACGCTGATCCTAATTGAAAATTATGGGCACGCTACAGGTACAGATACGGCTTGACTTTAATTTCCGAATCAGAAATTAAAGTGACTTCTCAGTGGATGCTCACTATAGTATAGAGGCTGCTAATAGATCGAAAAAAAAGTTATATCGCCTGCTGTGGAAAAGTAGCAAGAAATTGAAAATAAACACTCTTTCAGCGAACAACAGTTAAGGGAGCCGTTATGTAGTGGAAGTATATAGAGGCGGATTACAATGCGCTAAGCCCACTCTAGGCAGCTCCCCTCCTCTCTCATTGTCTGAAAAGTCTTGTTTTTTTGAGAGAGTACGTGCTACTATAACGTTCCATACAAGAGCATCCTCCTCGTTCCATCACCTGTCGAATTACGGCAGCATTTTACAAAGCAATACACTTTCCTGGAAGTCAGGTGAAATCGACTGACATTCCATTCCCTTTCTCACAACATCAATTATAAACTCGACATGAAAGATGTGAAGAAGAACTAAAACTCCAGCCATTATCAAAGTCCTCCATTTGTGGAGCTTGCGCTAGCACCTATCCAGCTTGGCGGAGCTCAGCCCTGCTCACTTTACGCAGTCATCGCCACAACTACACTGATAAAATTTCGCTGGCTTCGCTGACGGAAAGTGGTAAACAAAAAGCTGTCAATCTTTTTCTGTCACATTGTGAATCCTTTCTCCTCGCAGGCTACATACGGCGCTCGCAAAACACTGAAACTACATTTATTACCAGCTACTTTGAGAACCTTTTTTTTCTTTCTACTTACTTTACAAAGATGTAGGAAATGGTTGTGTCTACTGCAAAAGTATCCTGAGTAAAATGAAGGAAACAAGCCCAAACTCGACTGAAAAAATATATATTTTTTTCCTGTGAAAACGAGAACGTTGCGGGTCACTCGATTATTTTTATGGAGCAGCTCATATAGCGTGGGCCTTACTGCCTAGTTCTCCGCTCTGAATAGAGGGAAATTGGAAATGGAAGACTTAAATAAATACATTCACACAGATCTGAAGAGTTTTTCAGGAGCGAGCGTATTTCCCCCACTAATTTCTTCATTAGCGGGGAATAAGGCTGAATAAGTACCTACATAGTTGAAAATCATATTATTCACTGGGTCGAGAGAGTTCTCCTCATTTAACGCCTCTCCTTTTACGCTCCAGCTCTATAAAGATTTTGCAATTGATTGGGGTCAGAATAGAAGTTTTGAAGCTCTAATTAAAGAACATATCTGACAATCAGGGGTGAAGGCTTTATCATTTGCTTTCTTTCTCACGTTCATTTCATTCAGGACGCGGGAGAGGAAAAACATATGGCTTTCGTACTCTATAAAGCCCTACAACCAAAGCTTCAGCGATGGTGTCTCTCCTCATCAAATTTTTATTTTGATCCGCTCATAGTTCCTAAAAAAATAAGACATATATAGTTTTTCATCATTTTGCAACTTCCAAATTGCCTCAAATTTAACTCCTTGTCAGACACAGAGTGCGTCACACCAGCTCTTCCCTCTCCTTCTAAACTTACTAATAAAAGTGATTTGCCTTTGTATCCTGAGCGTTTCATTATACAGAGCTGGAGTGAGCCTCCGCGCAAGCACACACCGCTTTCACACTCTCCATTTAATAGTAAATACATGTCGTGAGGGAATGTAAGAAGGAGAGCTAAATATTTAACGAAATCCATCGCCAACTTATGTAGAAACTTTGACATTTGATGGACGTTCTCACAAGAGCACTATCTCGGGAAGATACGGCATCCAATTCAACTCATGCATAATCCTTTTCCCAGCCTATCCCCGCAAAAAAAGGAGGGGAGCGGAAATATGTATTTAAAATTGAAAATTTCCGCCTTGAAAATTGGGAAAGTAGTCTTGGGCAGGTGGAGAGAGAGAGTGCCTGCGAAATTTATTATTTTTTTGGGGGTAAGCTCTCTCTGCGCAGCTCCTCTTCATTCTCCACCAGACCAGTGTTATCCCGAGAACATAATGTACAACGTAGGTGTAATGTCTTTTTCATGTCGCTCAATTCAAAAGCATCGTTCTTGCGTTAATGTGAGTATTAATAGTGAAATTGGTGGCGCTATATACACACTCTCTCTTAGCGGACTCTAAGAGTATAAAAAATTTTTTTTTGCAACTTAGAATGCCACACCGTTCAGATGCATTATGGGTAGAAGCTCACTTTGAAAAAGCTGTGAGTTGCTTTGAGTAGTGAGGGAGAAAGAATGGAAAGGGAAAAGTCAGGACTCATCTTCATTCAATACTTTCGAGTTTAAACTTTCAACTGGAAAGAGCATTACATCTCGTCTCCCGTAAAGGGAGAGTGCCAAGGCACTAAACATGTACTGGAGTGGCAGGCTTCAAGGAGGCAAAAAAGGAAGAGGCATGTCTAAGCCTTTGCACAAAACCGTCCTTACGCTAAAGTGCTAATGAAGACAACAAACATGTGTGTATATCTGAGAGAAGAAGAGGAAAAAAAAACAATGTCGAGGGAGAAGACTATAAGCCATGCTGGTGCTTTTAGTAAAATAAATTTTAAAAACTTTCCAGCGAATATGGGGAAGGTTGGAGGAGAGGGAAGGAGCAAAAGAAAAAAAAACAAAGATATGCATAATAAGTAGACAATTTTCGTTCCAACTTCCTTTCCCTCAGCCACCACCACCACCACCACCACCACTCCTACCACCACACACCTAAAGATTTAGGTCTGAAAAGAGCCATTCAGTCCGTGCACAGAGCAACCTGCGCTCCTTTCACTCCCCGTGCATGTGAATACACAAGTATATTCATGAGTGGATATTATGTTTTCTTCTAAAGTTTAGAATGAGGGACGCTCTTTAGAAACTCTTTCTTTTATATTGTTACTCCGACTACTTTCTGACCCTTGATGCTTAGACGTAAAATGGATAGATGAATTTTTCATGCCTCACAAATAGAATGTTTTTTTTTCTTTACCTTTTTCCCTTGTTTCCACCTGCTTTGTATGTGTGCAGCACGACTTTCCCGTATACACGATACAAGGCTCTAGGGACATCGGAGCCGGCTACATATACGTATGTGCTCCTTTGAATTGAATCCTCGCCGTATTTATGTATCATTTCAGCTCTGTGATAGATAGTAGGACACAAGTGGTGATGGGGATACTCGATTTTTTTAAGACTCATACTTCGTATACAACTTTCACGCCGCTCCAAACTCAGTCAAGTAGCTTGGACAGGAACAACGTTTTTCCATACCCGTACAAAGAAAATGCCGTAAGATATTTGGTGGTGCATGCTATATATGTCCTCATAATATGTGCTCTTTTTTTAAGAGTTGCACTGCAACCTCGTGTGCAATCGATACTCTCCAGGCTTATAATAAGCAATACATTCATCATTTGGATTTACATAGTATTAGTAATGTATTGCTACTTTAGCGACGGCACATATTACGATGGCCAAACCTTTTCACAATTAGCGGACTGTAGGCAGGGTAGGCGTTTCGATCTTCTCTCTTTGTCATAAACGGTTCTAATTGCAATTTATCCTGTGGATATGACATGAGAATGTGTTTAATTATTACTTCAAACTCTTTTTATAGGCCTGCCACGAAGACCTTGTCTGTTACACTGCCCACCCTAAATGCTAAAGGTACATGGATAGTAATAAGCTCATACACACGGCATTGACTACTTTCTCTAGTTTACACGTTGCTGAAAAGAAGGGAAAAAAAGGAGCTGCTGGCCAGAAAAAGTTTTTTTTTCTTGGCTCTTCTATAGTCAAGCTGCTCTTCCTATAGATATGGAAAATAGCACACCACCGGGAATGCTACTTTTACACACGACATGTGCAAATCGACATGTGCAAATTCAAGCTGGGAGAGAGTGTAAAGAGTATCCAAGATCAGTGTGCCCCTTGTCTGAAAGAGAATTAATGCTCATTGTCGGTAGAGGACTTTGGTAAAAATCCTGAAAAAGGAAAAAGGATTGGCATTGACAACTTGGACAGTTAATTTCAAAATTGGTTGCACAATACAAAAAAAAACTTTCACCTGCAGTTAAGTAACTGTCGGAAGTCGAAAATTCGACAAATTTTTCTTGACAATTGGGAATGCCCAAATTCCGTTTGCAGGTGAAATTTTCTTAAAGGAAAATCGGGGTGCAGTATAATCTCCCACATACGACTACTTACCTGCTGGCACCAATGCGTACATAACTATCATTTTACTGCCACTTTCTACCCACAGACACCAATCATACACACTACTGAGCTCTAGCATGCTCACCATACATATATCTATAATCGTCTCCTTTCACTGGTCAATAATTTTTCTTCCGACAACTCTTCTCCCTCTCTTGCTGAGCCGGAATTAGAGGAATAATTGTATACCTACACTCACGCATCATAGGCTTATCGATCCGACTCGCTAATTTGATTGACTCTTTATGAGTCAAATTGCTTTTCTTTGTGAAAGTTTCCACCGCATTAGCTGACAATGCCAGGTAGCAAACAGCAGCAATACTATAGCAGCCCACCACACAGCCCAGAAATAGATAGGAAAACAATGCAGCCAGTTTGTAGCTTTACACATATCCAGCCAGTCACAAAGACTTTTCAGACTTTTCACTAGTACGACATAATTACACGTTTCAAGAAAAGGAGGCACTGACAACAACCGCCGCACTATATTTATCTGAAGCGGTAGAATGTGTATCATACCGAAATTCAAATTGAATTACGTTTCACACTGGCCCTTCCATTCTACCTTCTCCATTCCAGAGTAACGTAATTTGATTTCCGGAGGGCCACTGGCATGTCAACTATAACTAAAAGAGAGGAGGAAACAGAACGAAAAAAAATGATTTTTTTTAGTTTTTGGATTAGTTTCCCCGGGAATTTTGGACACTTCTAGGACAAGACTGCGAGTTAAAAAGCAGCTCACATGAAATCATTTATTTTTTAGATACTTCTCATTCCCCTAAAATATTTTTTTACAGTATAACACACTTATTAAGGGTGGCAGTGTAAACCGACTATATTCAAGGAGGATAAGTGTGTGTTAGTTACGTTAAGTGAAAGCAAACACAAAGGCAATTCTGCGCTCCCATCTCAATGGCACTTCTCATCGCGGGCTGTGTGTAGTTAAAAAGCCCACAATGATTGTAATTTAAACTATGACTCCAAAATTAACATAAGAATGAGTCTGGAGAGTGCTGAAATGGTGAATTTTGTACAAAAAAAGTACTTTCGAGTGTGTACAGAGAGCCTAGCTTTCCCCTTTTCAAATCCCTTTCACTGGACAAACTGGTTGTGACGTCTTGATCAAGTATGTTGTCAAATCCATGGTCAATAGAAAAAATAGAGTATAGTTTTATAGGAGATGCGCCAGCTAAAGTTCTGTATTTTTTTGGGGATTCTTCTACTATAAAAAAATTGGCTCCGCTGTGGTTTCTTTGCTTACGGCGATGTTGTCAAGTAAGCCATATACTTACAACCCCGAGCAGCCACTTTCCCCACAAAAAAAAGAGTACATGTATACGAGCAGAGTATCATCTCCAACTTTACTACTTTCACAACAAATTCTCATTTCTTCATATTCTTTCCTTCCTATAGTATTCAGTCACTCGGTGGCCATTCAACGTGAAAATTACAAACTTCTCCCCACGTCAATGCTCCTTTTGTCTTCAGAAATTGCTGAATCCTCAGGAATGGTAGAAAAATAATAAAAAAAATACTTTTTTCAAATGCTTTTTTCCCGTTTCTCCTTACATACGCATTCAGAACATGCCAAGACCATGAACCACACTTTTTTATTATGTAGATGGAATGAAATGTTCATGAGCTTTTAAACAACGCACTCAAATATAGTTATTGCGTGCACATGTATGCGAATTATTAAAAGAGTTTGTGGGCTCTCTTTATTTATTTTTTCCCCTTAGAAAGTTGCCATGCACGTCCAAAGCTGGAAATATATGACAATACGTACTTGATATTAGAAATTCATTTTTGTGCCTTGTATTTGACATTAAAATTACATTTTGTTTTTGATATTGGATCGATTTTCCTGGCTTCGATGTTCCAATTTTATATCTGCTCCTCTTTTGCATTTATATTACATAGAGGGAGCAGATTAATATGGAAAAGTGGCTTCCGATACGAATTTTAATTTAAAATGCCTTTAATGCAGATTTCCATAAATGATTATTCCAATCGAATCCGTCTGGGTTTAAATGGATCTGTATTATCTGTAGATATAGTATTCAGTATAATTCAAAACTGGGTCTTTTGCATCTGGAGCGCCAGCGGTTTTCAAAAGCTAAAACACTAAAACAGTTTAAAATAGAGTGAAACGTTTCCTCTCAATTTAACTCGTACAATGGGTTCACACACTTGAGAGAAAAAAAAGGAGTGAGAAAACTTGGAAAAACTGAAAAGTTGTAAACTGTGCAAAATTGTCTTGAGGCTTAGCCGTCATTAAGAACTAGAGCAGTTTCTCACATGGTTATTATCCTGTCCGGAAACGGGGAAACGTGCGCTGGAGAAAGTAGCTTGTAATGTCACCAATGTGCATGATAGTGCGAAGTGGGTGCAGCGCACATGTCTTTGTCTGAGCTTTTCATCGTTGTGAATGTGAGTTTGCCAAGGTACAGAGGTAAAATGCAAAATGCATGCAAAAACTAGAAGATAAACTGACTTACCCTCTCAGAATTTTGGTAGCACACTCTTAAGAGACAGGGACCTAATCTGCTCCTTCCAAAATAAATCTCTGCAGTTGCAGTAGAGCTGTGCCCATATCATTCTTGTCCCACCGCCGGAATGGAATGTACACGGAAATTGGAGAAAAAACGTTAAACCACTCATATTATGGCTGCACACGGAGAAAGTGTATCGCAGCCCCACGTTTTTCGCCCATTTATACTGAGCACAGCTGTCCGTACATGGAGCCTTCTTTAGGGTTGACTGGAACAATTTTGGGAAACGTCTTGGGGAGAAGGGAAACACATTAATCAACGGGTACTGATGGTTCGCATTGAATTTCGACATATCCCTTTTATATGAGCCAGTGCGCAGGGAGCGCCATTATGTATTAGCTTTAAAGTCAAATACAATTTTTTTTTAAAAAATATTTTTTAAAGTGCGGTGAAGAGGCTTGGGTGCACTAGAATTACAAAACCGGAGTAGAAAACTCTCCCCGCAATATTTTTAATGAAGCTTAATTAACCCCACACTGACTTGGTAGCATGCATGAGCTCATCCTGGAAGTATCAATTATGTGTAAGCTCGATCATCATCTCGAACAAAGTCTCAAGTGAACTTGATCATTATTATACTCGCTCACTCGTTGATTTCAATATTTC
Source organism: Acrocyrtus sp. NNG-2020 (assembly GCA_027744115.1). Lineage (NCBI taxonomy): Eukaryota > Metazoa > Arthropoda > Collembola > Entomobryomorpha > Entomobryidae > Acrocyrtus > Acrocyrtus sp. NNG-2020. The sequence goes on along the minus strand of JAHZND010004573.1, from coordinate 15,951 downwards.
TCCCAACAAAAGAACCCTATAAAGATGCAGGAGTACAGAGAGATAGACACATCCGCCTGGCAGGAGCGAGCGAGCAAGTTCCCAAAATAATGCACGCAATTCTCATTTGTTCAATGGCTCATTCAAAATGCATAAACTAATGAAAGGAGGAAGACCTGCATGAACTTCAGGGGGAAAAATCCAAGATAATGTCCATTTGAAAGGCTGCGGAAGATGTACCCAGTGGAGAATGAAATGCTGAACGAGTTAGTAACGACGAGAAAGAGAGGAGAGAAAAGGAGAAGGAGGAAAATAAAAGGGAGTACTGAGGGAGGGAAAGAGGAACTTGGGTGATGAATAGGAAGAGTGCCCAGGTACATACGCTTTCACTTATATCTGAAGCACTCATATAATTTAGGAGTGCTGCTGTTACCGTTGGTGGTGCGTGGCTGGAACAGGAAGTAGCATTGTATTGTAGAACCTCCCAAGCAAGTCATTATTATGTAGAAGGAGAGAAGATATTATACGGATTTTTCCTACCTTTCTCTCCTCTTTTCATCAGAATATTAGGACAATGTTCATTGTCTAAAAAAAATTTTTGTACCTTTTTTCACTTACAGATCCTTTAAGCTACAAGGTTGTTATTTTCCAGTGAACGACACTCACTCCTTCCACTTCCGTTTTTATGGGCAACCCATCCCGTTTCTTTCCCACTTCTCCATGCTTCATCCACAGGCTTGTACGTGTGTGTCTGTCTGTGTGCTCTGCACTTTTTCCTTGCTTCTAGCTGGGCGAAGAAGAATCCATAATTTACAGTTTTCTCTCGCCCTAATAAATACACATACATACCAGCTCGTCTAGAGCGATATAATGGATCCCATCACAAAAAAATTTTTTTTTAACAAACCAAAGTTCCCAGTAACTCAGTTAGGAAATGGTGAGCGAGAAAAAGAGGAAGTCAATGGCATAGTGAGTTGGACAGGTATGTGCAGTTTGGAGAATGTGCATGAGCTACGTATGACGTATTTCTGTGCAGGAATTTTTTTTCTGCATTAAATGAGAAGGAATGGCTTCGTAATCAGTAGCAGCGCACACCACCACTATTCACTCTCACTCAAGCTTTTTTTTGCTGCAGGTGTGAGAATATTTTTTTCACACAGAGAGAAAAAAAAGCCTTTGGTCCTGGCCTTATATAGTTGATACAAGAGTGCACACTTTCACTTTCACGATCACAATAAAGGGAGAAGATTATCTTTTTTTGTGAGCGATAGCGGAGAGGTGTAACGGGGAAAATGTATTTTTGTCCTTGTCCAAAGCCACACGTTACGCTTCCACAGTGTTACCTTTTCCAATGGCACTTTCATCGAAATCACGTCGCCATCATCTCATTACGAAAACCTGGGAATGGAAACAGGGTATTGTGCACGCAATTCATTATCTGTTTTGTCTGTGGTTTACCTGCTGGCTACCACAAAGTACGCTGGAGTTGATCAGGGACCTTTCAGAGCGGTCCTCTTTCACCGTAAATATGTAATTACTTGGTGGAGAGCTCGGCTGATATTCTTGTTAATAATCTTACGGAGAAAATAAATTGCATAAAAATTTTTTTAGCCCGTCTCCTGCATACTGCAGTAGACACATTTGCATGAAATTAGGAAAATCCGTTCCATTTCGGAAACAGTGAAGATTTCGCTGTCATGAAAGAAGGAAAAAAAACAATTTTTCCCGAAAGATGGTTAGCTTCCAGAATAATTATAACTTAATATCGTTCCCGTGTCCCTCTCAAGTACAGAGTTACATGCTTCCTTTCATTTTCCATTAAAGTAGGGAAGAATGTGAGTGTGTTTTGAGAGGAGGGAAAGGGAAAGGGAGGCACACAGGGTAGGAAAAAAATGGAATGTGTGTATGGTGAAATATAATAAAAATAGTTTACACCAGACTTTGCTCATCGTAACTGTATATGGAGTGGATTGTTATGCATGCACAAATGACTTGAGGAGAACTGAAAGAACGGAATGAAGAGTTCAACACTAGCACCACCACCACCATCACTATCATCATCACATAAGTAGAAGTGGGATGAAGACAACTTTCTCGTAAAAGGGGAACATTTTTATCCCAACTTTTACCGAAATTCATGCATATTTACCTAGGTATACGTGCGCACTATCATCGCTCATGAAGTAGACAACTTGCCTGAAAACTTGGAAACATTCTCTGGCTGTGTGGATAGAGAGATGAGATGTTTAAAATGGCATCATCATAAGCATATATGTTTCGCTCAAAGACAGCTCGACAGCCGACGTGTAGAAAGAGATAGCAGGAAGTGTAAAAGATTTTTTTACTTGGAATGTGATTGAAAATGAAAGTTTGATGGATTTTTTTTTCTTTCGGTGAAATGATATAAACTAGAATTCCGAAAATTTCGAAATTTCCTCGACCAAAAGTGGCGAGAATCTACATATCTAAGTTTTTTTATGGGGAGACGTGTTTCTGGCGTGTTTCTGGCTGTTTGAGGGAAGACAACGTTTTTGTCTTAGAAATTGTACAGTTTGTAAAAAAATCCGCCTAATTTTTGAAACAAGAGTGGGCGGTGTGCATTAGCTGCAGCGAAACTGGAATTAGTGGGAAAAGTTTCGACAATTATAGAAAAAATAATGAAGGGGAGCTAGCGTCGCTGAGAGTGGATGGAGAAAAAGGGATTGACTATGTGGAAAAATGTATTTTAGCGCATTCCCGTCTCCTATTTCAATTTCAATGGGATTTTAGATGCATTGAAAGGAAACGTGAGAAATGGAAAGGATAATCTGATAACTTCTCCGGAGTTGGGAATTGCCGTTAGAAAAAAAGGAGTTTCACAGTTTCATTTGAAATCAGAACAGAAGCAGAACTTAATATGTGTTATAAAAAAAGGGGCCTAGTATAGCGATCTCGGAGTCGGGAGCGTGGTGCTATAGCACACAATAATGATTTATCTTGGAGCGCTTTCCCGACTTCTTCTATTTCATTGTGTAACTCTCAAGACCTGCATTAGACAATGGAGAGGGAATCCAATAGGAAGAGAAGTCACGTTAGCAAACGCTCCGTTACGAAACTCCATGAGAGAGAGAGAGAAGTGGTATGAAAAGACAAAAAAAATTGTCTCCTCTGGATTCCGTCAGGACTCTCATTGCAGAGGAGCTCACAAAACAAAAACAAAAGAGTGCTAAAGTAAAAGCCTACAGGAAGGAGGGAGCTGTGCACAACAGCCTTTAAAACTTACAAACCGGGTAATTTTGGTTGGAGGAAGTTGGAGCCTCGCCTGTTATGATATGAAAAGTTGTAAAATTTTCCACCTGAAATGGCATTTTCGTAAATACTTGGAGAACTTCTTAAGCATTCTAAATATCCAATAAAACTTTATAATATAATGTGACAAAGGATCGCACACACATTCACACATAGCAGCGCGCGGGAAAGGTTATGATGTGCGCTGTGGCGTTGTTGCCGGAATCAACTGAGCATATTCCGTCTTCGATTGTTCACTGTGGTGAAGCTATGGTGGCTGGGATGTTTGTGTGCGAGCGTGTCTTAGGTGGTGTCTATTACTTGAACCGACAATGAAGAGTAGACTTCATAGTTCCGGTTTGCTACTTTTGCTCCGTCCCTAAATGTGGAACATAATGCTTTAATGCGGCACTGATTATGTGCTAGGAGTTTGTTAGATATCCACCAGAGAATGAGAAGAGTGAGAGATAGAGGAAAAAGGAAGGGAAAGAGGGAAAGGGAAAGCTGAGAGGATCAATGTTGTGCTGACTCGGCGTGAAATGGGACACAGACGACATTATGAAAGTGAGTACTTTATAAGTAGTATTTACACGAATATCTTTCCATCTCGGGAAAAAAGGGCATAAAAGGATGAACAAAATCCGCTTGAGTCTCCTCAAACCAAACGGCAGATTTACGTCGCATTACTAATATTTACAGTGACTTGCCCATGTATTATATACGTGTAATAATTATATTCTATTTTTAGACTTTTCCCTTTGATTACGAAACGTGAACGGTGTGTGTATGTGTGTGTGGGTGCGCAAAGCGTAATTTTCGCAAACATGGACAGTTTTGATTATTTTTTAATTTCAATCCTGCATTAAGACACTTTTTTTATTAGTTTACGGCCCAGACATTTTATTGCGTTGTGTGCAGGCTCTGGCACATTTTTATCCACATTCTTCCCTCGGCGGTGTGAGGATGGGCACGCTGGTGTCGGAAATCCTCAATGCATGACATTAGTGGGGCGAATGTTGGCAGAAAGTGTAGGGCTCTGCTCTAGCGAAATAATCACGTTCCTCCTTATCGTAAAAGGATAAACGTAATCATAAGATCAGCACGACAATTTAGAGAAACAGAATTACTTGGTGAGGGAAAAAGCTAGCTGGGAGGGAGTGAGCAGTCAGGGGGAAAAATTGGAAGCTACGAGAACATAATTTAGTCGCAGTATGTAATTTTCTCCAGTTGCCCCTGGCCCACAATATTAAATGAAATATGCATAATTTGATGGAGACATGTATTCCGAATTGCGATGACTTATGGTAAAAAATGTAACTTATGTTTGCAGAATGAAGCCAAGTGCTTCCCGAGGTCCAAAGCCAGCGGAAACAAATGCAAGATCTGAGCGAGAAGTTGTCTACCCTTTTGGGGTTCAAAATGATTTAGGTCATGTTGTGCTAACAAGAAACGCTAAGGTAAATATATTATTTATATACGCTCGTAGTGCAAAATTAGCGGCAAACTTTTAGACTCTCCAATATCCCTTAATGCAGCAAGAGGGAAGAGGAATAGCGAGCTCACATGCAAAATATGAATTCCTCTTTCCGCAGTTAGCGCCTAACGGCAACCGCTTAAGGGAAATGGGAGAAATCAGAGAATATCGCCGTGATAATAATATCGCGCAGATTGAGCACACCGCCACAACTCAAACTGCTTACACAAGCTTCAGATTAGCACTGATTCCATTTACTTTATAGAGCTCCCGTGAGGATGGTCGTGGAGATGGATGTCCAGGGCCCCCAACACCAGGTGGTTCTCAAACATTCCAAGGACGGACCTCGCCGACTGGCTTCTACATTTTGCCAAATAAATCCACTTTCGAAACAGGACTATGCGATGCTTTCATTGAGCCAGGGACGGACTTGTCCCTTGCCGGGGTAGCCCTTATACAGTCCCCCGTCAGCCTGGCGACCACCCAAGGAACTGGTAGAAACTCCTTTAGCGAGAAAGTAAAGTCGCCCAAGACAAGCACTCCACCACCACCCTTACCTCCACTCTCCCCTTGCCTGCCGTCAGCGCCAGAGCCAGAGCTCCTCTCCCCCCGAGTTCTCACTGCGTCGGTGTCCCACTTATCTCTACAGTCAAGTCGACATAACAGGTAAATTTAATAAGATCTTCTGTAGTTTCCCTCCCATTATGTCCCCTGTCCTTTGTTTGTACCTCATTAATATTAGAATTCTCCGTATAGCGTAGATAAAGTGATGCTCTCGCCACTTTCTTTAAAAGCCGAATATTTTGGAATACAATAAGTAATATTAAAAAGGAAGTAAGTAATATCCTGGCGCTGCCAAAAATAGTGCCCAACATGTTTGCTCTTTGAGTACCCTTACCTAAATTGATTTCCCGTTTATTAAATAAAAACCGGCGTTGTGGTAAGCTACTTTGTGCCTTTCTCGCTCTTCCCGAATCTCTGAATCCCATAGAGAGGTTGTTGTTCCTCGAATTCACGAAAGGAAAATTCTTTTTTCCTAGAATTACGAAACACTTTCGGAGACTGGATAAAAATGGCTGTAGAAATTCTAGCTGGCGTTTTTATCAGCACACACTCCAAATACAGCAAAGCTTTACTGCGAGAAAAAAAACCGAACTGATATTTTTGTCATTTTTTTTTCTCTCTGGCACTAACTTACTTCACCCACCAAATCCATTTTCTAGCCGCTGTTTCACGAACTTGGACTGTTTAGTTCGGTTTCAGCATGTTTCGAAAGGGATTTAAGTGGAACTATTTTTTGAAAGATGTTGTCGTGCTTCCCTGCTTCTTATCGTTAGACTAAAGGACAAATCTACATAGCCCATCTTTGTTTCAAGTACCTTTTGACGACTGACACTTTTTTTTTACTCTACGCCAGCTCCTCTAAAGAAAAAAAAAGTCCAGTTAGCCTATGGGGAGTAAGGAGTGTCATTCCCCAGTATATATATTTTCCCGTTCCCTGCACATTATTCAGTGCTGCTGTCGCGACAACTCTCCTACCCCAACTTGCTGTAAGTTACATGGCTGTTGTAATCCAGAAACCTAGAAAAAAAATGTAGAACCCAAGAATATTTTTAGCGCATTTTTCTGTATTGTCCAGATAAAGCGAACGTATATAACGAACTCCCTGTATGATGGACGCTACAGGGTAAGGTCAAGTTTCAATTGAAGTCTTCATTTGCTAACCCGTACTTTAGGAACTTATAGTGTCTGAGCGCAACTGAGCCTAAAATATACGGAGTGAGCGAAAAGCCAGTAGGAATACTAGTCTCACAGCTTCCCCGTACATTTTTAATCGTTATAGGTTTAAAATTTAGGGCTGCTGCTGAAATTCCCATATACAGTGGCAAAACCTTCTTCACTGCTTCACGCTCCCAAGCAGATGCTCACGGTGAAACTCCGGACTCGGTGGAAAAATGTAAAATATAAGGCAGAGAGAAAGTATCTTTTAAGAGCTATCATAAAGTAAAACAGTGAAAAATGAGAAGCTTTTTACCAAAGTCTCTTCCCAGCTTTTTGACAGTCACTTTATGTTACACATTTTCTGTCAAGAAACTTATTTCCCTTGAATGCAGTGCCACTATATATAGTGGTGGATGCGGAAGATACGAGAAAAAAATAGGCTTTTCCCATATTATGCGCGTGTAATGCTCACACATAAGCGCTTCTAGGTTTTACGCTATAATTATTGTTTGCCTGAAAATAATACTGACAGCTTTCATACTTGTTCAAGCTAGATAGAACTAATAATGGCATAAACCCTTTAATAAAGAGAAAAGGGACATTTTCAGAACGGACAAGTTGCCAACAGCAAAATTTACTGCACACATTCTACCTGCTGCTGCTAGTCAAGATATTACAATAATATCAATATTAAATTATACCTGGGCTCCCTTCCCAACAATAAAAACGAAGCAAAATCAATGAAACAGAATTTGCGCTTTTTTCGCTATCTATTTTTTTTTATTTATAAGTGGCGCAGAATAAAGTATCTATAACTTTTTATGCACATACATAGAAAAAATGATTACTGCTGCCACATCTGCGCAAAAACCATGTAAAAAAAGGTATATTTTTTTACTATGTAATGTACATCTAAGGCTGTTTGCTGTTCAAACGTACGTTGTTCTATTTTTTAAATATATATTTTTTTTGTCCACATAATTTACTTACCGAAGCTGCTAGCATCTACCAGCTACACATAAATTTTACGCAATGAGGATATTACCAAATCTTTGCCGCACTTCAACTTTACTATTTGCTAGCGCCTAGAATATAAAAAAAACAAATTTACAGGGTTTTTCGTTTGGGCAAAATCTATTTTTCGCTGAGTGTAGCATATTTACGTACTTTTGAAAATTTTTCAAAGCAAAACTGACACTTACTTAGCGTAAAATTTATTGCTAAAAACTTTTGTTTCTTTTTTTATTATATATTCTTGATAGCTTTATGACAGCTACAGTAAGTACATATATTTTTTATGCAATAAGATACCACCAAATTTGACTTAAATTTTGTACTTGTCATACTTCATTTCCAAATGCTTTATAAAATTACTTTTACTTTTTTTGTTTTCTCTGTAGATTCCATTCAGGCAGTTATGCATTTCATCGGTAAGCCTAAAAATTCATTTTTTTCAAAAAACAACAACAAAAATTCCCTTTTCCACAAATTTTTTGTACTCAATGTGAACGCAGATTGGAAACACAAGAAATTACATTTTAGTCCCACAAAAAAAAGTAAACATGAGGACTGCACTTCACTTATATATAAATATATATACTGCTCAGTTTATTATGAATAGCACACACTCTCTAAAAATATATATTTTACAGTTAAGTATTTTTGTCTGACAAGGTATAAGTTTCTGTGTTGGATCCGATGTCACGCTATAAATTTTAATGCGTAATTGTTTACTTCCACATGTGCTTTCTCTTTTACCGGTGTTTCCTTACCTGTATTAAAAAGATGGATGAACAAGGATCTTTCTGTAAAAAAGTAAATAGAACTACTATTTTTACCACATATGCCTTGTAAAAGTTTATATGTGAGGATCCTCTCTATAGATATGTGTAATGTCCGTAGATTAACCACAGGAAAAAGCTACTCTTCTAACAATATTTTTTATTCACTTTCTCTCTCTCTCTCTCTTTCTCTTTTTTCTCTGTGTGTTCGTCTGTTTCAATCAATGTTCCTCATAACAAGAAAAAACAAACTTAATCGAATGTATTTCCAATCAGTTTTCTTGTGTTACTTTGACAGCTTCTTCCTTGCTTGGCTGACGTTGACTTTGCGCTTAAACCTGCCTTTTTAGCATTCGATAAACATGCTTTTTATGGATCGATATGTTTGCCCTGTGAACATGCAGTTTCTCTATGTGTGCTGGACATGAAAATGCAAAAAAATATATATTGCTTTTTACTGATGCTTCTACTATATAACATTTTTATCCTTCCCTTCCATATTTTATTTTTAGTTTTACCATCATCTCGCACTACTTTTTGATTCATGTTTGTGGAGAGTCCTGCACGCAAATCTACTCATAAAATTACAGATCTAGCTTCCCTTCTTTGTTCATTCAGTGCATGTGTGAGCGCACTGAAATATTATTTTTGAAATAATTGCATTTTAGTTGCAAGTCAAAATGTCAAGCATATATCTTTAGTCCACCATACTCGATGCTTCATTCCATGCATTATGTCATTAGAAAAGGGATAAAAGTAGTAAATAATAATGATCATGCTTGTCATAGACTATCTATTATGGAGCTGTATGCACTCTCCCTCTACAAAAAATTAAAACCCTTTCTTATTACAACTTACAACTAAAAAACGGGCTCTTTTCCCTTCCACTTTCAAAATATATTTGGTTACAAGCTATCTCCTATATCTGTCTTCCTGTGGCTCCACTAAAGTTGAAAATAGGAAACAATAGAAATCTTATCAACAGTAATTGCTCATTCCTTCTGGAAAATCGTTTCTTTTTTTTGCTGGTATCTCTCTCCGGACATGAAAAGGCTGCTACTCCTCTTAGTTAGCGATACTACCTGTGTGCCTACTCGCACACTGCTTTAATAATACTTAAGCCGAAATGTCAGGACAGGGCTCTTCCCATTATTTGCATGAGAATAATGATGTAATGTAATATAGACGCTTAATGATTTATGAAATAGCGGATCGCTTTAGATAATAAAAAAGTTGTAGTCACTCTGCTAAAATCCACCTCGCTCAACTCCGCCCGAATCCCCGCCACAATAAGTGGTGCAGATTGAATTTATTGTTTTTATTCTGCCTCGATCCAGATGCTAAATATGAAATATGAAAATTATTAACCTAGCAAAACACAAGAAGCGAGCGCGCCTAATTGTATGCCTCGCTTTTGCGGAGAGCCTTCCCCGGTGTTGATCTAGGCTCCCGCTTATTGATACCAAATTTTCGCAGTGTTCGATGTTCCTGTCTGCCTCGTAGTTAGAAGGGAAGTAAGTAGATAAAAAGATTTAGTGAAGACACTTTCTTTTCTTGATGCTGCACAAAAGTTGAGACTCATTCCAGCAGGTCTTCCAATTCAATAACCAATCAATAATGGTTATTGAAGATGGCACTTTCGTATGTTGAGCGCTCCCTCCAGCTACTAACAAACTGTAACTCAAATGTTTTTTGTCTCCACCTTCCCCCATTCTTATTTTTTTGCTTGAAAGGTGAAAAGTTAAAAGAAAAAGTTTAAAAGTGTCTCTGGTATAGTTGCTCCTCCCGGTATAGCCTGTACTATTAAAAAGTCTTTGCTAATTTTTGATTATTTTTTGTGAGCTAGCTCCTTTTATCAAAAAAAATATGGTAATACTTTTTCCTCCGTCGGTAAGTTCCTGCTGTTCACCACATAAAAGTAAAAAAATCTGTACTAAGTTGACAGCTTTAGACAATTATTTTTGTAAAAAAACAATTTTGTCCTCACTCCTTTGTCAGCTTACTGCATGCGCTGACTTTATATATTGGCGTACCTTTAATGAAGTTATAGAAATACAAGTGACCTCTAAAAGACCCCGTATTGTTAAGTCGTCAGAGTAACTTGCCTCCAAAAAAAATGTTGTTCTTATCAAGGCTTTGTAATCCTATGTGGCCTGCAATTTAATGTCGCTATCTGATGCGAATGTGGTAAACGTACAACGACCCGTATTAATATTTAGAATAGTTGTTATGTACTCATTTAGAATTCCTTAACGACCACCCACTAGAGTCACATGAGATTTGAGCTTAGGACTAAAAACTCGTCATTTTTAGAAGAACTAGGAAAATATTTTTTTAAAAAAGTTTGCTTTTAGCAAGCAATAACAAAAATTTTTCTAACGTCAGTGACGATAAAAGCTCTCACCTAGACTAGAATGATAGAAACTGTAGATAGAGGAGAACATTCTACTAACTCAGTTTAACATAAACAGTGCTAACAAACTATTTGCGTTTAACTATGATGCTAATCTCAAAACTGCCTTTTGCTAACAGCACTTGACTTGTTTTTTCCTCACAGTGTGGCTTCGTCATTGAGTGACCTTAGCTACGATGCAGCCATACTGGAGCGTGCCATTCGTACTAATGACGTCAGTCGGGTGAGAAAGTGCTTCGAAAAGCATCGAAATCGCTTTCAGGTAACTTTTTTCTATCTATTTTAACAAAAAAAATGGTTTCCAGTTGAAACAATGTTTAGCACCGCAACATAAAAGCCAAACTGCTGATGAAATGAAATGAAAAGCCGTTTCTGTTTCGACTATGTACACTCATCATAGCTGTAGTGTGTCATGATAAATTCGAGAGTCAGAGAAGTGATACTTTATCTGAGCATCAAAAAGAGTTTCCCTTTTTTCTGCACTGGAAAAAAAAATTTGGAAAAGAAGAGGCGCAGTTTCATTCCATTAAAATGCGGATTAAATGTCACACACTCGATGAAATTACTCTTTTATAGGAAGAAGTAGAAATAAAGACGGGGCCGAACGACATCCACTGAAAAGTTGGTCATTAAATGACGTCATCCCCGTGTATACTAATGCCAAACTTTTTATTGTAACCGAAATTGAGCATGGAGTGAAACTCGGGAGAGTTCTGTTTACGCATCGTATTTGAGGAAGTTGTGTGCCGCCGTAAACAAAAAAATGTTTCTTAAATGGGCTGTCCCTTTTGGAATAGAAATAGGTTTGGCAACACTGAAAGAAGCACTTTTTATTCCTATCGTGTAAACATTCCTAGGTGAAAGGAGAAGAGCAGAGTCGAAAAAAAAGAAGCATATCAAGTGAGGGCAAATCTCATCGAACTTGTACTGCTCCGCTAGGGCTAGACACACATTCCAGGAATAAAAAGGAAACTGGAAAAAAGCCGCTGTACTCAACTTCATTTTGCTAATCAATTATTCATGAAAGTGTTAAAACAAAAAAAAGAAGATGGAACTTGTCTGTACACTTTTTTTCCCGTGCTATGGGCATAATGCTAAGGTGTGATTACTTTTTTTTTTGCAACCTTCATGCTTCAGAATTGTTTTTCGAGTGGAATGTAAGCGGTACAGTGAAACTGACTCTTCGTGACAACATGCCTAACTACGATTATTTCAGTTTTGTAGAGTGAAATTAATGCTAACGCCGGTCACGGCTTAACGGACTCTGCTCAACTTTGCTGGATCACGTACAAGGAGCACATAAAAAAGAAATAAACTTTTTACTTAATTCCACTCTAATTTTACTGTGTGTGCTCTCAACACACAGTTCATCCGTGTTCCGCTTTTACCTCCAATTCGATCTGGAGTTAGTACATGATAGGTGACAAAATTGGTTTCTCGGAGCTCTTTGGTCTAGTCCCCCACGGGTGTTTGCACTAACGTAGCGAATTTGTCGCTGACTATGGCATTAGACATGCTGCTGAGACATATTATTGGGAGCGGTGTCCTTTTTGTTCAAATCGGTTTTCAGATATAAGGTGCAGCTGAATAGCGCTCGGTTTTTCAGCGAGTAGAATGCATTAGTTAATATTTACGTGTAAAAGTGCCGATTTTTATTAGGAATTTCATTTACAATTTACTAACAAGCATTCCTTTTGTCGCCTTGATTGTTTTCCATGATGGAACTGTAGCTGCTTGAGCGCGCCCAGCAAGCAAGTGATGATGAGGTTGGAACAGGAAACAAAGGAGCAGCATCCGCATCAGGCCAAAATGGAGCTCCCGGCTCTACATCAGGATATCCGTACAGTGGCGGCGGCACTACTGCTGGAACTTCCACTGGAGCTTGTACCAGTAGCAATACAGCTGGAGGTCCACAACAAGCCCGACCGAGGTACAGTAATGGAAGATACTTCCAAATATTTTCACACTTCTGCCCTTCCACTCTGACACATTAAAAGTCACATTCCGTTCTCCTTCTCGCGTCTACTTTGTCCTCTTCTCTTAAGGAAGAAACCATATTGTGTTAGGTATCTCTCCGCTTCCGCTCTCATTCTTTCCGCCAAATGTGTAGGATTTAGCACTGAGAGCGCCTCCATTTAAAAAATATATATTTTTTACCCTGTTTAGATTTTAGATTGTTTTACGCTTAACACTATTACTAGGTATTTTAGTTGTTTATTACTTTGGACACATCACCATACTACATTCCTCTGGCAAGTGTTTTCTCTCTCTCGTAGTCATTTCCTCTAAAATTTGATTTCGTCAGGATAAAGCATCCAGGCTCAATAATGGAGCAGACTGCTCTCGGGCTAAGAGGCGAGATGTGTGAGCCATTTTATATGGAAGTTTGCTCTCTTGCTGGGTAGCCATCACGCCGCATTCCTTTTTCCAGTTTTGAAGGGGACGGAATACGGCAGAAGCACCTTTTTTGTTTTGAAAAGTACGCCATGCATCACTCCATTCCCGTCACATCTCATGAATGTTTTGTTTTTAACTCAATTACGCTAATTACTCGTCCTTTGTTGGAACGATGACAGGGAGGAATTGAGCGACAGTAGCTCTTTGTAAAAGCTGCTTATCTTTTTCACACTTCGGCGTAAATTATGAATAGAAAATTAAGATGAAATCTAGACCATGCGTATACGCTACATGTCCCCGAAAGAGTTCATTAGATTAGGTGCGCGCAATGATTGTTAATCATTGAAAATAGTTGGAGAGTGCAGTTAATTTGGGAGATGAGTCAAAAGTGAAAAGGCACTCACGTAGGAAGGCAAAATAATAGAGAGGGAGATGGAATGAGGGACGTTTCATGGAGGGCTGAAATAATTTTTTTTAAGTATATATTTTTTGAGCGGAATCAGGGAGGGTGTTGGAGTGTGTCTTGTAATGTCATTGAAAATCAAGTTGGATGTTTCATTGGGAGTGGGAGTAATTAGAGATGAATGAACAATTTTATTATTCGCAGTAAAGGGACCGAGTTTAACACCGATACGGAGGAGAATCCAATGGTGTTCACGAATGCCATTCACTTGGCAGTCGAATGGGGGGCTAATGACGTCCTCCGATTTTTGCTCCGTGAACAAGTTGATCCCAACAAGCCAGGCAGATTACCAGACGCATATGATATATCAGCGGCTGGGAGTAGAAGTGCGTCTGTTTCGGCTTGGGGCTCCGGCTGTGTGTTCTGTCCTCCCAGTCCTCGAAACATTTCCAGAGACGTTTCACCCAGCCGAGAGACCGGGAGGATTTTTTCCAGAAACTCATCCCGCAATGTGTCTACTGAAAGCTCACGTTGTGTTTCTCCTTGTCGGGATCGCCTGTGGTCAACGAAAACAGAGCCAGGGGAGACCCGAAGCGCTCATTTGCGGAGGGAAGCTTTTAAAAATCTTTCTAGCAAAAACGACGAGAAGACCGAGTCCTCTAATGGAGATCAAGAGTTTACCGCACCGAGTGACGGCAGACCAATTATTTCTGTGGTTTACTGCACATCCGAGGAAAGGAGACGATCCAGTGGGGCAAGGCCCCTTGGAGAAATTCCACTGCAGGAATCGGCATCCGCCTCTGGGATTGAAAGAGATCCGGACGAGTGGGGCACATCAGGTAAACAATAATCCATATATTCCCGCTTTTAACATATTTTTTTTTGATTTCGCACTCAAATTTCAACACTTTTTGTTTTCTGATTTTTTTCGCAATTTCATTTTTACTTTGAACGGAAAGGTGGCCAACGCCGTATTAACCGGAGAGTGAGCTGGGTGTCCAGTCTCCGTGAACCTGCGGATAAAAGTAGGATGACTTTAGCGAGTAGACTGAAGAGGCAAAAGCTTCGGCTACCACGCCAGCGATCCTTCTCACTAGAAAGTGAGCTCGAGCTGAGAACCGTTGCAAAGAGAGCTGTTGGAGTTGCCGGTGCTTTAGCAAGTATTCGAGAGGCTCGACGTAGCATTTCACTTAAAAGTAGCCCACTCCACTTTCCGTGGTCATTTCGAAGGGAAAGTTCCACAGCAATGAGAGAAGGGGGAGTATTTGCAGAACTGCGGCGAAGTTCAGAGATCTTCCGTAACATACTTTTGTCCATTGCAGGAAGGGATGAGTCAACGCCGACAGGTACGTTCAATAAAACTTTCTTTTCTCTCTTTTTTTAAAATTGCTCGTTCAAGTTTTGACCTCGCTGAGAAAGTTTGCAGAATCGTCACTTTCCCCCCCAAAAAAAAGTTGAAGTGCGCTATATAGCTCTTCATTCCCTTCATTTCAGATTGTCTTTGGGCCTTTTCATGTCAATTTTGGTATAAGTTTTGACCTCGCTGAGAAAGTTTGCAGAATCGTCACTTTCCCCCCAAAAAAAGTTGAAGTGCGCTATATAGCTCTTCATTCCCTTCATTTCAGATTGTCTTTGGGCCTTTTCATGTCAATATTGGTATAAGTGTAGTAATTTTCAATTAAATAGATCACCATTGGCGAACTATTTGAGCGTGTAGTGCTGCTGGTCGCAGTTGTCGCTCCTTGTTGCAGGTAAACCTTATGAGTAATGTCATTTGACAAAAGCCAATTCAACCTTAGTGCTCCACACCTCCACACCTCCCAGTAAGTCCATCAACAACCAAGATCCTCCAGAGTCGGCTTTAGTGCCTTTCGCTGTTCTGGTCTTTGACACAAGGAAATATCGTTATGATAAAGACATTAAAATTGCATTAGAAATGAAGTGAGCAAGAGCGATCTACAGTATTGTGGCGCAGTTGATGTCAGTGCATAAGTACGCTGTGTAGCTGTAGTTGTTTGGCTCCAGCGGCCCCGCCGCCACCACCCTCCGTGCTCTATCATATTTTGAATGATTTGCACATGGCTGAAGTGTCTGTAGCAGGTATTTTGGTGAGTGATGGAGAAGGTGATAATATGACTTTTGCACTCGTATGGAAATTGTTAGCCCATTCTTTATCAATCATTCAAGCTGAGGAGGCATAACGAATTCAAGGGGAGTCACTCCACTCGATAGCTGCGTACAATGTCTTGAGATTTTATTCTCAGGAAGAGGATAAGGTGCTCGCCGTCTTCCGCAAAAAGAAAATTGAATTTACAGCGCTCGCTAACCAACAAAGAAAACTGTCATTTTACTCAAATGACTTTCCAATAAGGAATGGATAGGGAAAGTTCACGTAGAAATGAGGGAAAGGCAGCTCACTAAAACAAACAAACCCTTTTATCCCTTTTCGCGTCTAGCGAATGGTGAGGAACTATCTCCGCATACTTTGCTTCCGCACTGACGACTATTTCCCCCC
>JAHZND010004572.1:0-16684 GCA_027744115.1 Acrocyrtus sp. NNG-2020 | reverse complement strand
AGTTTTTCTAAGTAGGGAAAAAATTAAAAAAAGTTCTGAAAATTGACGAGTGGACGTTCCAGACGATTTCCTGTCGATTGAGATACTTTTTGAAAATCGAACAAAGTTGAAATATTTTTCCAAGTTTTTCTTAGTAGGAAATTTTTTTATGAAAGTTCTGAAAATTGACGAGTGGACGTTTCAGACGATTTCCTGTCGATTGAGATACTTTTCAAAAATTGGACCAAAATATTTCCGAAAATTGTTGACTAGCCTTTTCCTCTAAATGGGGGGCAATTTGAGAAAAATGTTACTGGTTAAAAGTTGCTCCAATTTTGATTTTATGTTGATTGGCCATGTCACATATATGGGTTATAAGGTGATCAAAATCTTGAAAAAAATTTCAGTTTTTCGGAAAAAAATTTTGTAAGTGTCGATTACTCGAAAAGGAGGGGCGATCTGAGAAAAGTTTATAGAATGAAAAATGTTCAGTTTTTTATTCTGAGTCTTTTGGTGCAAAAATGTGGTGGGCACCCTTTGTCAAATCCAACCCAAGTGACAAGTGCCATTAAAAGTATTAACAGTACAAGTGATATGAAAATAATGTTAACTTATTTTTGTATTGAGCAATCCACTTCGTCTAAAAAATGTTCCATTACTCACTGATCTATACGATATTACGATACCTTTGTGAATTGTACTATTAGAATAATTAATGCAGTATCATTTTATATTATTTTTCACACTCTTAACTATGTTCAGGTTACTAACTTACTAATAATAAATTTTAAAAGTCCTTCAAAACTTTTCCAGTTACTTTCCGACGTGAGCACGCACGCAAGCATGTCAATATGTAATCATTTTATTATTATTATCGAAAAATAAACGTTTTACGATAATTTTTCAAGTTTTCTACTAATCCTGTTTGAATCGAAAGAAAATGGAAGAAAAGGAAAAAGCACTTTATAAACACTGCATCGTTCTTTTCATTCTTTGTTCATTGCCATTGCATTGCCACTATTGCCAGTATCGGGTAAAACCATTCTTCGCTTTTCATTTTCCACTTTTTTCAGGCATGCTCACGTCAGTACAAGTTGTGCTGTTGTTTCCATTCCAGCTTCAGCTTGCATACGCTTTGCTGTCTCTGTCAGCTGTGCTGAAGTTCTGAGAAAAGTGCAAGTGCTTTCAGACTAGACACTTTTTGTGCTTCGATAATTTTAGCCGGACTGTGAAAAGCGGTTAACTGCACTCCTCGTTAATTTGTAGTCATAGTCATTTAGACATTATTACCTTAATTGTGTATGAAATGTTAACTAATTGCAGCTTGCTTTCACTAATGAAACAGTGCAGATAACTATCAGTAAATAGACGTCTTCACCTTACACCTTACCAAACAACGGGTTCCTTTCCAATCAAACAAAAGGGAAACGATTTTCAATTTCAGGTGAGTGTAATAATGAATGAGGCTATTAAATTAATGTAGCTGATTACAGTACACTGTTATTTTTACCCGATTTACTCACCGAAGTTCAAGTTCACTAGTTATTTAGTGATAATGGGTAAAAAACGGTGAATGTAGGTAATAATGTTGTGTATTTGTATTCCTAGATAATTGTAATTGATCATCTTGAAGTTATCTAGCTTCGACCTGTGTGGCTAAGCCCCCAACGACGCTACTACTAGTGTATGAAAAGGGTGGAAATTAAATGGTGGAGTAAATCTGTGGATTTTGAATGCAGTTTAACCAAAGTGTGTTAATTTCTAACGTTGAGTGATTATATTGATAATTAACAATGCCGGGGGGTGAGGGAGATGGGAAGAAGGGGAAACCGAAGGAGAATTCCTCCTCGGACTCCATTACCAAGGATCAGCCGAAAAATTCGAGGAAGAGGAAGGATGGCACCGCCAACAAGATGAGCTTTGATGTCGACGAGCTGGAGGAAGGCACTTACATTCACGTTGAGGATGAAGATGAAATTGAGGAGGTAGTAGACTACGAGGAAGATCTCGATGAAGTGATGCAGGAAGGTGATGGAGAAAAGAAAGACTTGACCAAGGAAGTTGACAAAGCGGGCGATCTCAAGGGGCCCGTAGATGACGGCGAGGGATACAAAATCCGTCCAGATCTCACAGAGAAATTCAGACCTGGAGCAGTCCAGGTTATAATCGAGAATGCAATTAAAGAAACACTGGAGGGAAAGGAGTATTCACCGGAGGAGTGTGAGGATTGGGTGAAAACGATTCTAGAGGATATCCACGAAAAGGTCAAGGGGCAGAATTACAAGCGCTACAAAATCATCACGCAAATTACGTTGGGCGAGCGCAGGGGTGAAGGTGCTTCCTGTGCCACTAGATGTCTGTGGGATAGTGAAACTGATTGCATGGCTACGTACACTTTCCTCAGTGTAAGTAGAAATAAGAAAAGCATAAAGCACTTGTTTTATACTTTTGCTAATAATTAGCTAATAATTATTATTATCTCAAGTAAAATGATTAGGTTTATGATTTGTTGTGCTCTAACCGACGAGTTATATGCATTCTTCTTTTTGCAGGATTCGTTATTCTGCAATGGGACTGTCTACGGAATTTATTATTATTAATAACCACAAACATTTTTATACTGCCACACGCAACTTAAATATAGGTTAAGCTAAGAAAACGCACTTTTGTACAGTTGACTGGAAATAAACTATTTCATTTATTGTAAGATGAATTAGGCACGAATTCGCTTTTATCACTCTATTTTATTTTAATACTAAACTGTCCGGAGAAGTAATGTTTGGAATACTTCCTGAAAAGTCCGGACATTTGACAAGAATTTAAAGCTAATGATAATATCCTTTGTGTAGTCCATCTTTATCCGCAGCTCTCACTAAAGATGAATTACTGCGAAGCAAATAGGAAGTGTGCCACATGAGCATCACTGATTAGTTCAGAAGATATTCCGATATTATTTAAATGAATTGTAATCACACCAGTAAACTTGTGGAGTTTGAATAGGTTTGATAATTTAATCAACTCTCAAATATATGTTTTTTTTATTTTTTCAGCAGTTTTTTTTTGTACAAGTGCCATAAAAGAAGTATTGACAGTGATATAAATTGTAATATGTTATTTTTGTATTAATACAATACATACAAGCAAATGTACTTCCTCTAGCAGTTGTATGCTCCAGATATATATCTACTTAAATATTCCCTATTATACATCATCATTGTCTTATCATTTAACAGTAATAGCATTTCATTTCGCGTCTTAATTTTATACTGCATTTATACATTCTCTATTTCACTTTTTCCATTCGTTACAGCGTTAAATTTAGCTTAGGTTATCAATTAAATGCTTTCTGATTTCTCTGTCCTAATTTTAAAATCTATTACTGCCGTATCATACATGCATACATTGATATACATTTAATAATAAGTTTTACGATATCATTTGTTATAATCTTGCACCAGCCAAACGCACATTCAAGATAAGATCAAATTTAAGATTCTCCTTTCAGCGAAACCATTTATGCCGCATCATACCTATACCATGTCAATATTTATTTATTTCTTTTTATTTACATTTTTCATACTACTGAAATATATTTCTGCTTTGTACGGGAACCACTGCGCTAACTGCAAAAACTACTTTTCTTTTTCTTTCTGTTTCTGTTAGTAAAAATTAATTCTACAAAAATGAGTTTTTTATTATCGCTGCACGATGGAATCATTTCTGTCATTGCTGTGTCCGTATCGTTCACTGTGTAAAAAGAGTAGCTAATTACGTGTAGCAAAGAGAAGAGAGAAACTGGTAATTAAATTAAGTAAATTTTCTATCTGCTTTCTAGCATGTTTGAGCTAAAAATATTGCAAACTGTAAGTACGATTCCGTCGAGTCGCGAAAAGTGATATTTTTTATGGCTAGTGTGTGTCGTGCTACAAGCTTGCTATTAGCAGTGCATTTATTACAATAGCTTTGACCCGGAGCTGAAACGATAAGGTTCATTTCATTTTCTAAAATAATTTATGAAAAAGTTCCTGTACCAAATTGCTTATTCCTTTTAAAAAGAATGTTTATATCGTCAGTATTTTTTGGGTGCGGGCTAAATGTATTTTTTACAGCCACACCACCATGTTCGGTTTGGTCATCCCCCCAATCTGGCAATTTACAGTATGACTTCGCCCATTAACTACATGAACGGCATCACTTGACGGTGTCACCAAGTACTTGCCAAAAAGGTCTTCGGAGGCAATTGGGCGCTGGGCTCGTTCCCAGGATGGATTTTGTAGGGCTCGGCCGACCCCTGGCACTAACTCAACATTGCCTGCAAAAATATGTAGCAAGAGAGAGCGTTATCAAGACACATTATTTTTCTCCTTTCTCTCCCTAGCAAGAAAGCGGAAGCAATCGGAGTAAATCATATTAAGCCTTAAAAGCTACGAGAAAATTGCTCTAAAACTATTTTCGTAAAGTATGGACGGACAGAAAAAAAGGTGATTCATCATCATCATAATACCCGCAGTCTCAGGATAAGGGAAGAGTACAAACCTGAGTGTAAGTCGACAAAGAGCACGTCCTCCTTATCGACGGCAGTTGCGTACAGGTCATAACTATGAAAGCGCTGGGACGGGAAAAATGCTACATCACTTATGTTTAATGATGTGTTTACATCAAATGCAATCCGAAGACCATTTGCTGGAACAAACAGAAAATATTAGTTTCTAGTGATGAAATTGCTAGAGCACTTTCTCCATTTCATTTTCTGTCTCACTTTGCCCCTTCCCCAAAACGCTGGAGAAAGGAAAAAGGAGAAATAAAAATTGAGAGTTTTTACCTTCGACATGTTGCAGCAGCAGCGTGGTGCCGCCGGAGTGATCATGACGATTCTGGACCATCGTAACGAGCTTCCGGCTATCCGGGCTTAGAAACGATGCCCCATTCAGATCCGCCTTGTATGCGATAATCGCATCGGAAATGGAATCTAGTACGAGCTGTCCAGTAGGCTGATGCAAAACGGGCTCTTTACATTCCAAAATAATGAAGCCATCTGTGGAATAGAGGAAAAAACCGTAACATATTTTTTCTGTCTCCTTTCTCTCGTTCGCACTTTCACTTCCGCTCTAAAGTTCAAAATGCGACAACTGACAACATAAGCATTTTTCACGGTGTGCGCTTCTTCATGCCTAGTGGAACTGACTATGAATATTTCCCATTTCCAGAAAAAACGATTTTTTATGTGTAACTTGTAACATTATTTCTTTCGTATATTTTTTTACGTTCCATTCCAGCGCATCATATCACAGTCCAGAGTCCATATAATAAAAAAAATTGTGTACGGCCATGTCTACGAATGGCACGTCCACTTCATCTGCTCGGGAAATATCTACTCATATCCCGGTTTGAAATCGGACATGTCATGAATGGAAAACAGGGCACCAGCGGAAGCGGGAGACATATAGACAACTGGAAATGAAATATACTCCTTTTTGTAGCACGCTCACGGGACACCCCATAAATAAAAAATTTGGAACTGGATAGAAAAAGATGTTCATTGGAAAAAATAACCCTGCCAAATTACACATTTTTTCCAGCGAAATACATCATTTCTGACATCATGTTTACCAAACGCGAAAAATTTGGGTACATATAAATAAAAAAAAAAGTTGTTGACAGTCGACCCGTAAGAAATGGATATATTATTTTGGTGGAGCGGACTTACACAAGGCAGTGAAATGGACTTGTTCAGGTAAGCAGTTGTACGAGGTGAGATCAATGGACTTGGTGTAGCGAAGTGTCCTCAAGTCCATCTTGTACAGTCCTCGAGTATTCTTGTGAGAAATGTAAGCATGGGAGAACGCTGGAGATGGGGATATTGACGGCGATGCGGATGGGGCTGTAATCGCGGGGGAGTATGGAGACTGAGCCGGTGGGAGAAACACATTTTGAACGAGATCAGCCTGCAACGAGACCAACGGCTTGGGTCTCACCGCCCTGTGCTTCTTCTTCTCCTTAGCGCCGCGAATCACCTGAAGTGTTTTTGTCGTGTAGGGTTCCTCTTCCCTCCAGCACTCAATCCAAACCTGATCGACCTGCGGAACGTAATGAAGTTCCACTGGAAGCCGGTCCGTGGATACGACGTCAACAACAACCATTTGCGAAATGGATATAATCAGCACTCGGCTCAGCTTTGGCTGCGACACATAAACGTAAACGGAGGACACTCGCAGAGCACGACCCCATTCACATGATGAGGGGGCTGACGAGCCACAGATGTAATCTCTCTGAAAGCATCCAACACGTATCATAAAATATAATGCGTGACAACTCCCTCTTCTCCATATTTATTGCCCAACATATTTTGCATAGTTATAGAAAATGCACATACTTTCCCCCTATATCTGCTCACCACTCGTAAATATCCTTTCTGATTCCTTTTTTTCCTCCGGGAAAAATCTACATTCTTTTTATTACATTTTACCCTCTTCACTATTTTTTTTTCTTTGAAATTGCATATTAAATATTTATGAAAGCTTCTTTTCCTCCAAAAACCATCTTTTTTCGTAACTCTTTCCCTCGCCTCAATTCTCAATTTGCAATAGTGGGATGTAAGCCAAAATGCAAAAAAATAAAATTTATGCATGAAAAATAAGCAAAATGGATCCTATTCTGGAGAAGATGTATATAAGCTTGGGCATGATATATTCCGGACGACAGCACATTATAATAAATGGGTTAGTTGGGGTGTATGAAAAAAAAATTGCGGAAAGGAGAATAATAAAAAAAAGTCTTTTTTTTTCTTCTACCTGAGTTCCTGGGATAATATCCGTGCCTAAGATTTGGTGCTGGAGTCGACAATTCTCCGGATCGTACGTGGAAATTCCCCTTTCATGGAAAACGAGGAACTGGGACTCGTTGAATTGAACTGTGAGCAGAAGAGAAAATGAATAGAAAAAATATTATTGGATGTGCGAGTGTCCTGAAATGCTCGAAATTCAGTTTTATTTGATATGGGAGGCATGAATAAGCATTAAATATAAACATGACTACGACTTCCAATTGATTTCTCACGGAAAAAGTACATAGCGCGGAGATATCCAATCAGATAATATTATTTAGTATAAAAGGGCCATTCTCATGTATCGTGAAAGCACGGGAAGTGTGCTCCAAATAAAAACGTTCTGGAAAGAGTGATTGCGCGATTCACTACAAAAAAAGCGGATATCAGATACGGCAGCGCTCATTTCCACAGTTTGAATTTTTTTTACGGGACTGCAGCCATGCGAGGGAATCCGTAACAATATAATGCCAAATATGACGGTATTAGCTTTAAAAATGGGATATTTTTTTTGGAGAAAAACATGAGAAATTTTTTTTTGGGATTATGCCGATTTCATATTATTTTCATATATATTTTTCTTGCTATTTTGCTACTTACCCGGCGGCAGGGCCTGCTCATCGATGACAACTAAAGAAGAAATGTCAATTCGCTTGCCCGCTTCGTTCTGAGCCTGACACATGTAAGCCCCCGTATCCGAGAAATTTATGTCCTTCACTTTCAGCGTAATTCCGTCTCCCGTTATAGCGTACTTATTGCTCTTCGAGGGAATCACTGGATTGTCATTTTTCAGCCATCGGACAGTAGGCAACGGCTCGCCTTGAGCGCGGCACTCCATCCGCACGTCTTGCCCAGGTCGTTCCCACCTTATGTGCGGCCGCACTTTCACATCTGGAGCCACTGGACAAACACAACACCACAAAAAACAAAACATGAAATATTGTTTGCCAGCAATCCCACTACTCAGCTCATATTCTTAGATTTCTCCTTATCCTAAAACAAACAAAGTATGTAGCACACGCAACTGGAAAATCACGAGTCCCCGCCTATCAAACCCGTGGCCTTTCTTTCCAGGCTTTTTCCTTTTTCCAGCGAGTGACCCTCAAAAAAACTTTTACTGCTATGTGTGCTACCCAACGCAAAGCGCTACGACCTTTTTTTATGAGTGATCCCGTTCCCAGAGTTGGTCGTTTTCTTGGCTCTTCCATGTAAATAAAAATGATTGCGTTCACCATTGCAGCTGAAGATTTATCATGTAATCATCCCCTGTCAGCTCATAATTGAACAACTTTTTGCTTCCCGAAAAAAAATTATGCTTTCCCTCCACTGATTTCCTCCCCTTGTTCTTCCTCTTCCTCTTTTTATTTTACAGTACATGCGAGTCCACTTTTTATTGCATGCGGGGAAAAGCCCAAGAGCTCACATAAAAAAAGAAAGTTTCCTTTACAAGACTTCTTTCTTTTTTTTGATGATGATGAAAAACAATGAGGATAGTATCGTGAAAGGAGGGAGAAAATGAGACGAAATAAAAAAAAGTGAGCTTGATTTCATCTTCAGGAGGAAAAGTGAGATGAGGCGTGTTTGATGTTGATGTGAAAACCAAACTTATATTTTTTTGCGCTATGCCTTCCATTATACTTCCCACTGACTTTTTTTTGCATGGGAGCCAGAGCCACTGGGGAAAAGTGCGTGAGCATAAAAAGCACACGATAATTACCAGAGGAGAAGGAAGCAAGCCAGCCCTCATTATTATGATGATCATTATCATGATCAACCTCTTCATATTAAATGAGAGTTTGAGAACAGCCATAAAAAAATTTTTTGGGAGGAGATTGCAGAATATATAACATTAATGACCTTTCATAGACTTTTGCCCACTTGTAGTTCTCCTCCTCCAAAAAAATGTCTTCAAGATGAAGAGAGAACGAAGAAAATAGTTGGGAGTTGAGAAAAACTTTCTTTTTAGCCTTGCAAAGTGGAACTATTTACACTCTGGTAGACTCTCACACGAGCAATTTTTAAGGGGTCATTATCACCGCTATTATCATTATCACTTCCATTATCGGCAACACTACCGGAGAAGATTTTTCTCATCAGAAAAAAATATATGTAAGTAGAGTGAGTAGATTCCAGATAAAAAATATATTTTCTTTTGCAAAGGAGATGGGGAGATTACATCCACTGATGAATTTTTATTGTGAGAGGATCGGGATCTCATTATCATTTTGGAGGGGATGAGTGACATGAAAGGACTCACTTTGAACGGCGAGAACATACGGTTGAACGACTTTCTCATTCCCTCTGTCATCGTGACACGAGTAATTCCCCGCGTGAATTAATTCCACTCTGTTGATGAGCAGAGTGCCATCCTTGTGAATTTGGAACTGCTCTCCTAAGTTGATCAGCTTTGACACATCCACCCCATACCGGAACCATTGTGTAGTTGGCAGCCCGGGTGGTGCGGCTGCACTAGCGGATGCTGATGCTGATGGCGAGATTATCGAGAACTTTCTTGGAGTTCTTCCTCTGGCGGGGCTCTCCTCCTCATTGTTATTCCTCTCGTCAGCGTCATTATTGTAGTCCGACTCTAGCTCCCTTTCATTTCCACCGCCATTATCCTCGTTTTCATTGTCGTCTGCGCTGGAAACCGATGCAAGATTATTCTCCGCTTTCCTCCGTTTACGCTCACCGCCACTGCCACCACCACCACCACTACCTCCTCCTGGCACGTTCGTTACCGAACCTGCCCCAACACTACACTTTATTTCCAGCATTTCTCCAACTCTCGCAGTGAGGTGGATCGGGGATCGCGGCTTCCCAATCCCGAGTATTGAGATACCTACAAGATAAAAAATATATATATCAAACGGGAACCAATTTTTTTGCATTCATTGGAATGATATAGAACCAGATCATATATCATCTATCATCTTCTTCTATTTTTATCACAACTTTAGAAGAAAAAAATAGCTAAGAGATAATGGCAGTGAAAGTAACGAATTTGGGTATTAATTTCCCCGAGGATGTCCCGTCCCCGTGAAAATATTGGAGTGGCGCACAGCTTGTCATCTGAAACGGCAGTTTACGGTTAAAAAAAGTGCTCCCAGAGCTATATCACCTCCCGGAGAAATCGCACTGCATAACTTACACTAAAAAGGTATTTTTGTGAGGGAGGAGGAAACAGCAAAACTAAAATGGTTCCATCATGTACTCACTGTAAAGCTTGCTAAAGGCTGAGTAGAATTCATTTGGGCTTATGAGATTGTCATGATCCATGTCATCAAAGCGAAGAAAGTCCACAAGGTGACAGTGGATTGTGGCGGGTCGCTCGATTTTCTGTTCCATCCCAACCTTATTCCGTAGAGAGAGCCCGGGTGAAAGGAGGAAGGATGCATGAAAAAAAGAGAATAAAAGAAAATTGCAGTCGTTTACTTTTTTCCTGTTCCCTTATGTGACCCAAGATGATTGTGGGATAATCTTGTGGCAAAGTGGAGCGGATGTCACCACCAAAACGCACGCGAGAGCAAAAAATATGATAAAAACGTCGCACACTACGCTTCCCGCAAAAAACGGGAAGAAGCGATCCACATATTTTTCCAGTACCTTCTGGAGTTCCGCATAATCCAGTTTTCCATTATTATTCTGGTCAAAATGTGCAAACATCAAGCTGAGCAAGTACTCCTTCTCGAATGTGGACTCGTCTTCGTAGCCGAACCTCCTTTTGGCTTTCCTCGCTCCAAATCTGTCTTCTTCCTGTCTCCCACTCACATCATCATCATCTTCGTCGTCATCATCATCCCCCTCATTGCTGTTATCCTCCACGTCGCTGTCATTATCGTCATCTACAGACTGCTCCACCTTCACTCCATCATCGTCGTCTTCATCACTCTCATCATTTTCCCGCCGAGGCACACCTCCACCTCCACCTCCACCACGCCGACTGCTATGGGACCGCTTCCTTCCACTTTTACCCTTCTTTCTCCGCGACACCTTCCTCTCTCCTATCAAATGCTGATGATTGTAAATCAGCAGAGCATCCTAAAATACAAAAAAGAAGAAATCCTTTCTTTCAAAAAAATGAATAAGTCAATGCCACTTCCTTTCACCATTCCACATCAGCACATTTTCTCCCAGTTGCAATATGTACTCAAGTAATATTGCAAAAAAATCCATTTTTTCTTCATGTAAAAATACACATTTCTGACATATGGCATGACTTCCTTTTCTTCTCTGTTGAAATGAGATCTCACCGTACCTTCTTGCATTTTCACGACAAAAAAATTAGAGTGCTCATTGTGCACTCTAAGCGAAACAGACACTGTCACATCTCCTGCATACAAAAAATATCCAATTTCTTTTGCATGTGCTCGTCCTTCTGTGAATTTCTCTTTTCATATGCAAAAAATTACATTCCCTTCCCCATTTTTATTCATTCAAAGCAGCGTCGCTAATTTTTCTGCATTTTATCCCTAAAAATTCTTCTTTCAGCACCATTGCCATCATTTGAATAATACATTTCCTTTTCCAGTTTTCTCCAGTAATACACATTTTTTTCTTGTACATTATTAACCTTATAACGCTCAAGAAGATACCGTTTATAGCTCTCAGGAAATAAAATGTTTTATGTAGTTCCGTGCTCTATCACTCCTTATCTCACGTCACGTCAAGCCATCTGCTTTTCCAGGCAAGAAAAATTAGTTCTTGATACTCCTCCGGAAAAACCAGCACAAAAAAAGATTTCGTAATGAAAAAAACTACCAAAATGTATTTTTTTGTCCCATGTATAATGCATAGCTGTATTTGTTTTTCATGGGCAAATTGTCATATCAAATTGTTTAATTATCGTTGAATGACAGGAGAAAACGAGATGAGACAGGATAAAAAATAAAGTTTCCATCCTGAAGAAACTTTTTTTTTCTTGCGACTTGCGACCTTAAGTCATGAATAAGACATGTTACAAGATAAATTCCTGGAACAGGAAAAAAATATTTCTTTCCGTGTGTCCCTTTCCTATCAATACATGGGAGTTAATCCAATGCAAAAAATAGTCCAGGATCTACAAAAGTCACTGATTACATTCAGTCACGGAAAATACTGTTTTGAGAATTTTTCCTGGAATGAATGACACTTTTCCGTTTTTTGTCTTTGCTAATGTGCCCCACTATCTTCAGGAGATAGTGTATTCCGGTTTAACAAAAGGAGGATTTTTTTCCAGAGATATCTTCCTTTAGATATCGGAACAAAAAAAAGTTTTTTTTATGCGGAAAGACTAACGTCTTGATGCTACACATGTAAACTCATTTCATATTGCGTACTTTCGCATAGCTATACACGCTACACCTCGGCGTAATCTCCGGGTGAAAAAAGACGGATGAAGATTTATGGATGAAATTGGACTGTCGACTTCCTCCAGTCTAGTCATCCATGAAAAAACTTTTTTTTTCTCCTCCTGAACACTTTCTGACACGATTTCCCTGGAGCTCGAGCACAGAAAAAAAAGGAGGAGAGAAAAGGGACTCTGGGATATCCTTTTATTTCAGGGTGTCGCTTTAGACTTTAAGTCACTACCAGAACGGAGAACATAGAGAGGCGCTGCTGGAGTGCTGGAAGAGGATAAAAAAAGAGGAAGTTATAAAAAGCTCACGTTTTGCTGCATTCTAAGATTGGGAGAAGACATTTTTTTGCACGAAACACAATGGGAGGAGGTGCGGAAAAAAAATTTCTTAATATTAACAAGAAAATTTTTTTTTTCGGGGACACAGCCGACTTGGCATGCATGCATGAATAGGCGGAAGGAGAGAAAAAAAAGAAAGGAACCGGATGATGCCTCTTGTATATAAAAATGTGCTGGGATATGGTGTCCCCCGTCAGGGTACCGATATCTTTAGGATATGTTCCTTGCAAAAAAATACATTATTGGAGGAGCTCTTGCATAAAATGTGAAAAAAATCACGCAAGGAAAATATTTATTAAAAGGGCTAAAGGGTCGGGGGGCGTGTAGTCCTAATACGCACGTGTCCTACTGGAAAAAAAGGTGTGGAGAAAGTAAACAGTGTGAAAAAATAAAAAAAGGTTTTTGCTTTTTTGGCATTGTTAAACCGAAAATGGAGTGCGGGGGAGTTACATATTGGCTCTGTTCTGGAATTGATAGGAGAAGAGGCTAATGCTCTTGGGGAAGGAGAAAGTTGATGTAGGACGAAAGGAGCAGCGCGGTGAAAATTGACTTTCTTCTTGAGAATGTGTGGAGAGGCTGCGTAAACAAACTTTGCTCATTGTAGAGTTTGCTGACAGCTGGATAATATAAATAGTGGCTGGATATAAATATATATTTTAAGAAGGTTGTGGCAAGGCTAGATGCTAGATTCCAGCGTTTTTCTTGACTGACTGACTGACTTCCGCATTTCTATGTGGCAGGTATGAGGAAGGATGAAAATGAAAGTCGCACATTTTATTTTTAAAAGAAGGCTAAGCCTTTTTTCCAGCATAAACTTTGTACTCAGGAAATGAGAAAAAATGAAGGGAAGATTGTGTTGCGAGTGTTGCGATGTCTTCAAGGGAGAAGGAATTGGGGTCATGAAAGCACATTGAAAGGAGAGAAACGGAGCTAGCTCAAATAATAACACTTTTTCTCGGCTGTCTCCACTTCCTCCAGTGCACTATTTCTTCCAGCTTATTTCTACAACTGTTTATTGGACTAGTCGGTCACTACTTAAAAAAAATCTTTCGGAAAAGGTTCAAATAACGTTAAAAAAGGAATAAAAGTGGAAAAGTACACTAAAAAATAGCGGAAAAGGCTTCTTCCTCCACTGGGCCAGACAGCTTCATGTCCATCTTCTATACTGGAGAGGAAAACTGCTGCGAAAAAAAATTTTCTCCGCAAAAGGAAACAGGTTTAAGCAGGTTACGAGTACAAAAGAGAAAAAAAGGAGAGAAACGAAGACGGACAGATGTTATTTCTTCCTGGAGAAAACGCAATAATGAAATAGGTAAACGTCAGGAGAAAAAAGGCAGAGATGTATTTTCCGTACTTTTTTTTGTATTTTCCCGCCAACTGTTCCAGTCGTATACTTATTCAGGCAGAGTATCGAGAAATGTGTAAACTTTTGAGCAACTGCTCGCATTTCACAAACTGGAAAAAATTTGCTCAAACTCACCAACTGCTTAACAAAATGGATTGTTTAGAATATTTAAATTTAAATGTAGCATTAGCCTAGCCCGCGTAAATTTCAACAGGAAAAAAAATTTCTAGTCTTCTAGAAAAAAATCTCATCTTCATTGGTGAGTGGTTTATGCGTTCCCTCTATTTTATAGTGAATATTGTAGCTCTATGAGTGAAGTGAAGTGTGTGAAAGGTACAAAAAATTTTTGCGCAGTGCATTTTTCTCGGATATTTTAGTTGTGGGAGCGGAGTGAAAAATTAGAGGGAGCTTTTCTTGCAACATTTAAAAAACCGAGTCACGTACCTTTAATATTTCATATTCTTCACGCGAGCATAAGGAAGAGCCTCTCCTTGCACTGGAGAGAAAAGTTTTTTCGGATTTTTCACTGTCGGCATTTCCTGTTGTAGCGGGGTCGGCTGATCCCTTCCTGTTTTGAGCAGGAAATGGTGAAAACTCGCCAGCCCCATCAGCTCCATCCTCATCATCAATTACTCGGGATGCACTTTTCTTATTTTTATTTATGAGGAAATCCGTTTTCCAACCGTCGTCGTTCTCATACCTTCTGCTCACTTTTTTCTGGTCGTGGGCCAGACTCTTATGGAGGGAGCTGGAGCTGGGGAGAGGGTCGTTACCTAAAAGTTTGTCATTATCACCAGCATCCCAGCGGTCTTCAGTTGGCTCTTGGCGCACTCCCCCTCCCCACATCTTTCTCAGTGCTTTTCCCTTCCTCCGCTTTCCCCTACTCTCTGCTCCTCTCCCCTTTACGACTTCCTCTTCCTTGTCCAGCTCCACGTTTCTATTGTTTTTAGCCCCCTTCCTTCCGGATTTCCCCCTGGTATTTGTCGCTGTTGATATTCCGTTCATTTTCTCCTTATTACTTCCTGACAAACGAGCGCCTAATGATCCCGGCTGGGCAACTTTTCCCCTGTATGATTGAGCTGGCTTTGGATCTGTCTCTATTTGCGGTGCGGCAGCCTGCGCAGCTGCTGCCGCGCCCGAGTCCTCCAGCAAACTCAACTTACTCTCGTCAATGAAGCCATATCCATTCAGTTCACTACTATAATCCTCATCGTCCGAGTCATCCTCATCCTCATCTAGCTCTGCGTCATCATCCTCATCGTCCTCATCCTCTTCACTTGAGACGTCCTCCAGATTTTTCACAGATAAATCAGGAAGAGCCCACTTCGCCGAAGTCACTGCGGCAGCAGCAGCGGCATCATCACTCGACTTCCCTCCGCTTCCAAACCCTACCAAAAAAATATCCAAACAAAAAATTTCTTCCCATTAGATAAAGCTATTTATTCCCTCCAAGCCTCCAATACACTATCACCAAGTCCCATCCACATCGGACATAATATTCCCTGTAATCTTTATATTTTCCAGCAAAGCTCCTATCCACCCCGCATATATATTTACTTCCCTGCCCCTCTCCTTTTTCCTATTTTTTTCTAGAACAAAACGCAAAAAAATTAAATGGGGCACAGGAAGTGATATTCGGTGCACATCTCCACCAGCTACCTTTCCATTCTCCGAGATAATTCCTTTTTCATCCCATTCATGATGTTCTCTAATGCCACTTTAGCCATCCGAAATCGGCCATGCGTTCCCAACAAAAATTGAAGTTTAGCCATCTTAAAAAATAGTCACTATTTTGCTACTCTTTCAGCTCCACTCTCCACTTTATGCACTACAAGCCAAAAAACAGAACATTGTGAAAAAGGATATTAGTGCATTCCTTTCTCTTCTCCCTTTTCACCAACCCATTTCAACGAAATACTTTTACGCAGTTAAAACACTACACTATTACTTTTCCGGAAAGTACGTACTTAACAACAGTCATAATAACAGTTATCTTCCTTTTAATGTCCTAGGAAGAGATAGTGAGGGCTCCATCCTTTTTTTGAAACATTGGCTTCATTACACGCACATTACAGCTCCTTTTCTCTAGTCTCTTCTCTTTCCAAAAAAAAATTCCCTTTTAAATGGATTTTATTTTCGCCCTGAAATGGAATTTTTATTTGAAAAAGAATGCCTTTTAGCATTTCTGTGCAGTGCACATAAGCTTCCAGAAACCTTTCCACTATTTACTATTAGGTAGACCGTAGACCTCTCCGCCCAGCCCACCGTTTTCATTCTGATGGGGAGCCATACATTTTTAATGAGTAGGCAAACCTTGCAAAAATACACGCTTTTTCTGCTCCTCTCTTTTCAGCTCTTTGCAGGGTTGAATGGTCGCAAAGGACTCAGTATTATTTTTCCCAAGTGCAAACTTGCAAAGGAAAAAAAGAGAAATCGTCATAAAAAAGGCTCTTTTTTTCGCAAAAATATATATTCTAGTGCAGCTTCAGAATAAAAAAATTCGAGTTCTTTTCATGCACCCAGAAACCAAAACAAAAAAAGGGCCCACTACTGCACAATGCTGACAGTAGCAGCAAGCCCAACTAAATAAAGCAAATCCGGCCAAATTTATTATTCCTTTCTGCATATGGCCCTCCGCATATAATTTTTTTCCTGTTTTTGTTACAGTGTCCTACATAAATTTTTTTTTCGGACAGCCTTGAAGTCATAAACGGCGAAATAGGACAAAACCTTTTTTTTAGTCAAAGGAGAAAAAAAAGGTCCAAAATATGTCCCTTTTTTCTTCCGGTAATGAATCCGTACATGTAGGAAATTTCGCTATTCGCCTGGAATAAACAAGTCGAACTCATACTGTCTATTAGTC